>CM047873.1:6631607-6769396 GCA_026212405.1 Petrea volubilis | reverse complement strand
TTGAGACCTCAATTGGAGTCATTGTTAATGGGATATCGTCGTGCTCTTGCTCGGTACGATAAGACCGCGAGGCATCAACTTCCTCGTCGCCTTTCTCCACATCATCAATTGTGTGCAGGTCGACCTCTACCTCGGCACCAGACCCGACCGGGCTGTCGCCTGAGGAGGTCGAGCTGTTGCCCGTGTTACTCCCCTCGGAGCTACCCTCTGAGGGGCTATCTAATCCGATCTCTCTAATCAGCCTACGACTATCCATGTGGGAAATAAGTAAAAGATGAGGCTTTGAGTAAGAGGAATTACCTTGTAGAGAGTCGGATCGACCTAAGAAAGTGAGAAGTTTGAACGGCAGGGGAGACAATCGATCGGGGCAACGTAAGAATTCTCGCGAAATTGTGAAGTCAACGCCCGGTCCACTGTCCCTATTTATAGCGGGTAAAACGCCACCCTCGGGAATCTCAACCGACGTAATTATTGCAGCTGTGACTTTTCAAATTCCTAGCAGTAACAACCCGATCGAACTCACCTCCTCGGTCGACTTTACATCCGACCAGGGGAGTGGGGGGCTAATGACGTGGCATAGTTTCGACAGGACCTCTCGAACCTAGCTCCTCGGCCCCCCCTGATCGATTACATGATCGACCAGGACCATACTGGGTCTAATGGATCCCTACTGGCATTAAATGTTTAGTCAGACCAAGTATGGGGGGTGCCACCAAATCCCATACATCATTAATAGAGTGCCAGCTAGTATCTACTGACTCTACCATTAGGCTTATGGGTCGTCCACATTAGCCCTCAACGACCTACTTGGCTTAGCGGGCCCACAGGAGCGCGGTCTACCTGAACGTAGTATAAATACCCTCACATTTATAGTAAGAGACACGCATTAATTACTCTTAGAACCCTCACTCTGCTCAAATCTCTTCAAAAACCGATCGACTGACTTAAGTATCGGAGGGTCTTAGCCGAGACCCATCTCGGCTAGCTCACGTTGCTGTTCTCTTGTTGCAGGTTAACTTCTTGTTCAAACACCTTTACGTACATACTCGACCAGAGTAACCGATCGAGGTCGACTAGCTCTCGATTTCGACCCGCATCAATTATTATTATATATACATATATATATATTGCTTTTTTGGAGGGGGGGTGTTTAGCCAAACTCAAACTCATTTTAAACATGATAAATTTTGAATCTTTTGCCTTGAGCTCGAGCTTCACCTCAGAAAAAAAAAAAAAAAAACTCGAAAATATTTTAGAGTTTAACTCCTCCAGTGGCGTTTTACCACAGTAATTACAACTAAATTATAAGCTGCACACATATTTTTCTCTGCCCCCAAATGAATATCGAACCATCAAATCTCAACCCTCTATTCTCAATCCTGGATTTTTCACCTCAAAATCCCAGCCGCTCATTCCCCACATAAATTATAGCTCTCATTCTCTCTCCTCCGCTAGTACGCAGTCGGCATTTGCTTCACAGAAACCAAACCCCAAACCCTAAAAATTTTCAGACATTTCACGCACTAAAACCCTCCCCTAATATTTTTCACACACAACACACTCAATAAACCTCTTCCTCAACTGATTATATATGGATTCAGATCAAGGGAAGCTATTTATTGGAGGGATTTCATGGGAGACGAATGAGGAGAAGCTCAGGGAGTATTTCCAAGGCTATGGTGAAGTACTGCAGGCAGTGGTGATGAGAGACAAGATATCCGGGAAGCCAAGAGGCTTTGGTTTTGTTGTATTTGCTGATCCGAACATCATTGATAGCGTTCTTCAGGATAGACACGTTATTGATGGCCGCACGGTAAGATTAGTAATGAGTAACTGAAAATGGGTTTCTTTTTCATTTAAGGGATTGAGTGAATTTGTTTTGCCCTTTCTGATTTCTTTTTGTTAGTTTATGCTGTTGAGCTTTTTGGTGATTGGGGTTTATGAGATTGCTGTTATTGCATCTGATTGTTATTTTTTTTAATTGTTGTGCATTAAGCTAGTCCTTGATGTATTTGTGGGCTTCAGCTTGAAGTTAGTCTCAACACTGTTCATTATTTTTTTTAATAGGCTCTTTTGTTTTAGCATATCCACATTATATAATCTTGTTTGATATCTTCACTTATGTTTATGTATGATTAGCCTAGCTCTCGAACTCTAACTTCAACATTTCTTTTTGTATGTTAATTTTGACGGTCAGATTTTGGCATTTTTCATATGTTTCTTGCTGCTTTTCTCTTTGATTGTATTGGACTGTTTTTGACCTCTTGCTAGCTCTCTTGATTAAATGAGTTTGTTGTGAATGGTAGGGTCCTTCATGTCATATGTATCATGTCACTTCTATTTTTTTAATTCGACTAATAATCTGGAGCTGTGTGTTCTTGGTTATATGCTATAGTGTAACAAGTACAGTTTTTTCTTTGATCTGTTTCCATGTTAAGTCTTGATTGTCTCTTGTTTGATAACGAAACTTATATGATGTGATCGTTTATATCAGCTTTGCTTTCCACCTTGTTGAATTGGGATGTTTTTGTCTTGCTGCTCTTCCTTAGGATAGAATCCCATATATTAATTTTTACAACCTGTAATTACATCCTATTGGAATTTTCATTTGATCTCCATTTTCTGCTGCTTTGTGTATATTAATATATTTTTGATTAATTGTCTGATCATGTCAAGACCTTGATCACAATCCGAATGTCTTGAAACATATTTCATTATTATCCTGTAAAGTAGTTGGTAAACGATTGTTACCAAGAAAATTAACAAAAATGACGGAGAGATGTTGGGATAAGGGATCATTAACCACCACTTACTGTTGGGGTTTGCATTGATCTTACTCTGATGCTATACTACCAAAAGCACCCTGTTCAGTGATACCACCTACTTGACAAGGCTGTTTGGATTTGCAGCTGGATACCTGTATTAATTACCAAAGTTAACTCAAGGCTGCTGAAATACTTGGAAATTTAATGCTTTGTAATATGTTACCTTTTCCCCATTTTCTGTATAACCACTGGATATTTTCATTTTTCCCAAATAGGTTGAGGCTAAAAGAGCTTTATCAAGAGAGGAACAACAGGTTTCCAAAGTTGGGAACTCTGGCGGTGCAAGGAACTTTGGAGGCGGTGGAAGTACCCGGACGAAGAAGATATTTGTTGGAGGTTTGCCTCCAACTCTGAGTGAGGATGGATTTCGTCAATATTTTGAAGCTTATGGTATGGTAACTGATGTGGTAATAATGTATGATCAGCAGACCAACCGTCCTCGTGGATTTGGGTTTATTTCCTTTGATTCTGAGGACGCAGTGGATAGGGTTTTACACAAGATCTTTCATGATTTAAATGGTAAACAAGTGGAAGTGAAGCGTGCTCTTCCTAAAGATGCCAATCCTGGTGGGGGTGGCCGGTCTATGGGTGGTGGTGCTGGGGGTGGTGGTGGAGGATATCAGGGTTATGGATCTTCTAGTGGTAATTCAAGTTCTTATGATGGTCGAATGGACTCCAGCAGGTACATGCAGTCACAAAATGCCGGTGGTGGTTATCCATCTTATGGGTCATCTGGGTATAGTGCACCTGGTTATGGTTATGGTCCTAGCAATAATGGCATGGGTTATGGATATATAAGTTATGGTGGTGCAAATCCAGGGTATGGTGGTCCTGCTGGTGGAGGCTATGGAAATCCTAATGCTCCTAATGCTGGATATGGTGGTCCTCCAAACTCCCAAAGAAATTCATGGGGTTCACAGGCTCCATCTGGATATGGATATGCAAGCTCTCAATGGGGTAGTGGTGCAGGTGGCCCTGGTAGTGGTGGGGCTGTTACTGGCCAGTCTCCAAGTGGCATTTCTGGTTATGGGAATCAAGTTTATGGTTATGGTGGGTATGGTGGGAATGATGGAGGTTATGGAAACCAAGCTGGTTATGGTGCTGTTGGTGGCCGTGCAGGAGGCGGGCCGAATGGTAGCTCTCCTGCAGGTGATTTACAAGCTGGTTCGGGTGGTTATATGGGAGGTGGTTATGGTGATGGAAGTGGTTGGCGGTCCGATTCATCACAAGGTTCTGGTAACTATGGAGGTGGATATGGTAGCGGTTCAACTCGACAGGCTCCACAACAATGATTTATTACCTGATTACATCAATGCTTCTTTCTTGGAGCCTTTGTAGTTCAGTCCATTTTCATTCGTGGTGCCGAGTATGTGGCTTGCAAGATGTCACCTATATTCTGGGATTGATTGGAATGCATTAGTTTGCTGAATGATTTTAGTTTGTTGTTCTGTTTTTGCTAGCAATAATAAGTCTTACTTCGTGATTAGTGTTAGCTGATTTTACTTTAATTCAAACTGTAGTTTAAATTCGGCTTGCGTGTAGCTCTAGTGTTTTGGAGTCACCTTCGATCGTAATGTTTGAGATATACTAGCTTGTGTTGAATTCTATGTTAGTTAATTTCTGGTGAGTTGTTTGATAATGATGTGAAGTTGATATACCTCCAGCTTTCTTATAGGGCGTGTATGATATCAAGGCTTCATGATTATTATATTTGATGGTGGTGATACTTCATTACATGTCAATTTGTTAATGTTGCTTAATAGTAAACTGAATGAAGTTTCCTGAGATAGTAGTGTTGGAACCTAGCTCATTCTTGTCAAGGTAGTACTGCTGGAACTTAGAGACATCAGACTTTGTCAACTTTTAGCAGAAGGAATTTGGTCATGCCAGTAGTGGTATGATTATTTTGTGTAGAAGTTCAGTATTACCACCTGTAATGGATAGCGATAATCTTAGTGGTAGATGAATTTTGGCAATGGCATAATCTTCCCCGTGTATTTGGCATTGTGTTGTACAGGGGTGGAGATGCTTGTTTGCTAAGGTTGGAGTGTTCGCTCGAGCTTAACATGGGCATAGCACGGTATGTGTTTAGCATGGAATGGATCTGTTTAGGACGGCAGTTGCTGATTAACATGTCATATGAAATTATGCCCTGCAGCCGTCGAGCTGGAATGTCAATCTTCGTTGGAGATTCCAAGCCTATAATTG
This sequence comes from Petrea volubilis, assembly GCA_026212405.1. Classification (NCBI taxonomy): domain Eukaryota; kingdom Viridiplantae; phylum Streptophyta; class Magnoliopsida; order Lamiales; family Verbenaceae; genus Petrea; species Petrea volubilis. The sequence continues at coordinate 6,764,363 of CM047873.1, read as the reverse complement.
TTATGTGGTATGTTGGTCTTGGAAGGTAGTTGTTGTAGTTCTAATGATAAGATCCAACCATTGTTCGTCTTTTAGCATTGTGGAGTAGAGAGATAGAATTAGTCTCTTAAATTCTCTACAATGTCAGCAAACCTTCCTAAACTACATGGCTACCATTGCGGTAACAAATAGGTACTCTTTTAAAGAAAGGCCATTTGTTGCTACTTTTATTCTATGAATAATTCTCTTGAAATCTAAGTTGGAGTTGGCTATTATGCATCCATTATTGTTCACCTTGTGGTCTCTTTTGTTTTGTTGATGTATTTGATGATGCATTTGGTGTTGAATGTTCGGAAGAGGGTACATTTTCTTTGCAAGTGTTGTACTGTACACTTAAGTCTGAGATCATGTGCTTTCCTTCAATTTCAATAGGGGAAAAATTTATTGGTTGATCATTAATATGTTGAATCTTATGTGCATGATGAAGAAAACATCATTGCCCCGCTTGGATTAATTGGTCCAACTAGTAGATCTTAAGTTTGATAAAGAATGCCTTTTCATTTACAACCCTATTCAAGAGGGTGGTAGTCTAGGTTTATAAGTTTCTCAAAACATCTTATAAGAAAGATGTTTTAGAACTTACATGATGTGACGAAGTATTTTGTTAAATTTTAGGGGTTTTGTAGGAGCTTTTAAGCTCCAAGAAGGTGTCTATTTATTATTTAAGATTTTACTAAAGTCTTTTTTGATTAAATTAATTATAATATTATCATTCTTATTATTTTAAAAGCTACACACCATTTTATTTATTCAAACACTAAATGAGTTATGTTTAAAATAAGATTTACCATCTTATAAGCTGAGCTTTATTTAGTCTTAATTTTTTTTCATTAAAACATAAATTTAAGATTGCCAATTCGATAATAGAAAATGAAGCCACGTCACTAAAGATAATTGGAAAGGGATTAAATTTATCAAAACAGCAATTTTAGGAGTAAAAATGCTTGAAATTTTGTCAGAAGGTTTCTTTTTTGGGTGTCGCGAAGTTGACTAGCAGCAAAGTCTCATGAAGAAATAATAAGAAAAGGCTTAAATGGCTTGTTCTCCCCCCCCCCCCCCCCCCCCCCCCCTCCCAAATAAAAAAATGGTTTGAAATGCTGTAACTTCTTATTAGGGTTTGATAAATGTTTTATTTATTTATTTATTTTGGTAGGAAAAGGAATTACAAAATAACTAACACCAGGACAACAAAGTAACACTAAGTCAGTTATAAGTAACACTAAGTCAGTTATCAAGACATAGCAGGCTGCATAGCTCCTTCTCCGGCGATTTCCATTCTTTCAGTCGAAGAGGCAATTGTTGCCCTCCTTTGGCGAGAAAATCCGCACATCGGTTGGCTTCCCGTCTGATTGTGGATATCTTGGCTTGCCATGGTTTGTGAAGTAATTTCCTGCAGTCCTCGATCAGGTTACCCAATGAGTCGGCTCTGAGGATAATGGCAAGAATCGCCTACGAATCAATTTCCACCTTAATTTGCTTGTATCGTCTATCCCACGCAATCCTTAGGCCCTTTCTAAGCCCAAGCAACCCTGTCGTCTTGATGGAGACACCTCCTAATTTGTAGAAGCCCCAAATCTACTTATTTAGTGTTGTCAAAGAAGCTACCATTCGTGTTGAGTTTAATCCACCCATGGGGCGGTTTGACCCATGAGGCACCATTGTCTCTGCACACTTCTTCTGAGGCAGGGTTTGGGAAGGCCTGTGCCAGGTCGAGCGCCATGTTCTTTATGGTAAACACCACTTCTTGAACAGTGTCCTATTTGTTCTCAAAAACCAATCTGTTTCTTGATTTCCAGACATTCCATACATTGCGAGGAACATGTGTTGCCATTGGGCATTTGGTAGGATGATGTTGCGAAACTTGGCCTGAAGATTTTTTTCAATCCATCTCTCTTGCGAGTTTTTTGCATCATCTCTCCTCTCTGTTTGTCAATTGCAAACACCTCCCTCCTTTGCACTGGTTTCTCGTCACTCAATGCTATTTTGTGCATTTCTTGGTACTCCTCCAGGATCCTTTTGACTGTGGAAATTGTGATGGCCGGAGAAACTAACGTGTAGAGTGAAAGAAGCACGAAAATTGTGGGAAGCAAGAGCTCAATGGGATTTAGAACGGTGTTAAGCTGAATCACTTGAATCCACAAGTCTACTGCGACCGTGGTGACTAGAATCCCGAGAGCGATGGCGTTGATAAGAATGTATTTAATGTTCATGGAGCCCAAAGAAGGCGTGTGGTACAGGTCAAACCTAAAATACTACTCAAGAACACATGGACCACCATACTGGGCCATCATTATACGTAGCCCAAAAGCTCATAAATATAGTTAAAAGGCTAAAAACAGGCCCATCCCAAATAAAGACCTAGTATAAAATTTAAAAGTCCATTTACATCATACAAATAATTTCATAATCCTAACCCTTAATACTAGAGTATGATGTAGTATAAGATTATGCCAAGTGTCCTACCAATAATCTAAGAGTATAAATAGTAAAATCTTCCATTTTGGTACAAACTAATCTTCTATTCTTGGAAAGGGCATTCTTATTCTCCAAGAAACCATACTATCTTCATCATTTTTCCATATAAGTTCCTACATCACCTTTGGTGAGTTGGATTCTCAAGTTCATCCCAGGCCTAGCTTCAGCGTGAAACTATGCATTGCTATCGACATGAAGATCAAGCTGCTGATCTTCGCAAGCCAATCCACCGGGGTGAGCATTTGAGTGGTGAGGTCCATTGGTAGCTGCATTGCTGCAGCTAACAGTGTTAAGGAAGCAGCGTTGAGGCATAAGTGCTTGCACGGAAACCAAAGTTTTTTTGTATCGGACGCCATTGCGAGCGTGCAGAACGCAAAAGCGTGTGCAATGTAGATGCCTATCCACAGCATCGTCCCATCGAGTCGATCTTGTATACAATCCTCGGCATCCATGGTATTAATGCCTAGAAAAAGAAAACATATATATATACATATATACATACATATGTGTATGTTCGCTTCACTGAATTATTGGAGCTGTTTGCAACAGCTTTGCATTCACTTTTGCATTTTCAGAAGATGTTGCAAACATCAATTCAGATCTTATGTAACATTTTTGTCATTTTATATAATATTTTCTATTACGCTAACTAATATATACCACGGTAAACATGAACATCCCCGTATCCATGTTGACTCTGTGACCTGGACAACAATGCAAGACTGGTGACCAAGTCTAGAACCTTTGGTGGGAAAAACAAAACATAGGACTCAAAATTATCAAGTCTTCAATCTAAACCAAAAAATCCATGAGAATCCAAATATTCTAATCAATGAATTGTTTAAGTTATGGGGTAATTGGCGCCTGGAGGGCCGGCAAAATTCTAACAATCGGGCAACATAATGTTTAGCCATGTCTCACTTCGATAGAAAGTCAAAAAATGGCATGCAAAATTTAGAGAAGCTATTCAATTCAAATGCTTTTACAAAAAAAAACGTGTTTCATTTTTTATTTAATTATATGATTATACGTCAAGTGTAAAGATCTCAAGTTAAATATATGACTAAAAAAATAATTTTATACACATTGCATGAATGTATATTTTAAAATAAAAGATCTTACCCGAAAACCAATTGAAAAGAGTGGCCATGTTTTGTAGCATGAAAAAGGGATAAATTTGGGCGGTGAGGAAAAGTGGGAGGAAAATAGATATAATAAAAAGTAAAAACATAGAGTACTATCATTTGAACCAAAGAAAAAATTTCCCATCCTATTTTTCTTACCAAAATCCTAGAACCAAACTGAGGGTAAAGGTTTGCATATAATTGCAAGTCGTTTCTGTATTTGGAAAACTATTATTTATCTGACACTTATCATGTTACAAACAATCATCACAAAATGTTGGTTGCTTCAGTCTTTTCAATCTGTGATATTGATGGTTTGAGCTCTGATTTTTTTTTCAATTTCTAACTGTCTTTCGTCACACTTATGGATTTACCTCTAATAAATCAAGGTATGACAACATCCATCATCTTATGTATTCTTTCAACACCCCGCTCCCCCCCCCCCCCCCCCCCCCCCTCCTCCTTATACAATATCAACTATTTTATGTATTTCAATTTCTATGTAAAACACAATGAAATACTTACTAACATGGGTGTAACTAATTGTTAGCGGAACCAAAGTTGTTTAGTATCTCATCTTTCAAATGTATCGTTTTAGTCCATTGTCTTTATAATTTATCTCACTATTATACATTAATAACAGTAGTTTAAAATAAGCACATATATTTTTCTAATAAATCAAAAATTTATAACTGAAAGCTTTCAAACGGGATCAAGTGAAATCTAAACATTTGAAATGGATTAAACCGGTTCATACACAGACACTCAAGCTAATTGCAGTGTTACTGTATTACTTGCAGAAAAGTATCACAACCCTTTATTTCAAAAAAACACAGATATATAAGATAAGAAAATATAGAGCATGAGATAGGCCAATAATGTGTAGTTGCAGAAGCAGCTAGCTCCCCTCAAATTAGAACATTTATATCAATAGTTAGCACAAGGCACATCGTTGTATGGATCGTTCCCAAATGCCGCGACATCTCCAGGTCGACTGAATACGATCTGCAAACGTGATAGCACGAAAGAAGAATGTCTCAAAGAAAATTCTGGAATTAATCTTGAAAATATCGACGAGTCTGATTTTGATTGAAGGACAAAATAGCTAATTAAATTATGAAACTTTTTCGTCTTTGTTGAATTACAGTTACCTCCCCTGAGGTTTGCCAAATTACAATAAAACTCCTCATGTATGGGAAATTACTAAAATCACTCCTGAGGTTTGTTGAAATTACAAAGTCACAGGCGAGACAAGCTAAGATCATTACCTGATAATCTCCAAGAATGCAATACTTAAATCCAGAAGCACAATAGTCGAAGTAATATTCCCATGTCCGTATGAACTTCTCATTGAATCCCAAGGCCAGAATTTGACTATAACACATAAAGGATATGTATCAATTCCAAAGTTATAATAAAGAATGCAAAACAGATTGTGAGTGTATGAAAGAAAAGCAAATAAATTGAAAATGATAGATTCTTACCTCTGGTTTTTGAGGAGGTTTTCGTGCCAACGTCTGAGTGTGTGAAAGTAATGGCTTCCTATTTCTTCAAGGTGCACCACACTGCATACGATATTTTGATCATTTCTTATGTTGATATCTTTTTTCTTCTTTTGGTTATTGTGAGGTATGCTTATGTAATTCATCTAGATACACACACACATAAAGAACTTTAGCATTACCTAAGTCTTGATGTAGCAGCCATGGAAGATACTACGTGCTGGAGTGAAGGCACACATCCACCAGGGAATATATATTCTTTAATGAAGCCCGGGCTGCGCCTTGACTCATCATACTTCCCATCTGCCATTGATATGAACTAAAGAAAAATTTTCAATCAGTTATAAATGTTAAAATCTGTAAGTTGAAAGAATCGAAGAAAGAAAAAAAGATAAATATAAAAAATTATGAATTTTCAAAGACCAAAACCGCAGATATCCTTTAAAGGGCTACCGCCAATGGAACAAATCAATAAAACAGAATGAATATATTTACAGTTTAAAAACTCAAAATTAAGCACTGATTACCTGAAGAACAAGAAGGCCACTTTTAGCTAAGGCAGATTCACAGCAATTAAAAAATTCTTGCATATATTCATGCCCCACGGATTCAATCATCCCACTGAAAATTCAGCGTTCGGATTAATTATATAGATACTGTGAATGCAACAATTTTTACATGATTGGTGAGTGAGATGTTACATTGATATGATGATGTATTACAAGAAAGCTCACCATGATATTATTCGGTCATATTTGTAGCCCTTAGGCAATTGGCGGTAGTCGCAGTGAATAAGCTCGATTTGGTCCTGGAATTGCAAGAAACTTAGACAAATTACAAACTTCATAACTATCCATGGTAAATTTGTTTATCATATTTGCACTTCACCTATTTTATCTGGGGACGGTTTAAAATGTACTTGGAATGAAAAATTCCCTTGCGGAGATAACTTAAGCAAATGGTGTACCTGCAGGCCAGCTTCTTTCACTTTTGACTGTACGTATTGATGTTGTTTTACCGACAGAGTGATGCCAGTATATTTGCATCCAATCCGTTTCACAACTTCAAGTGCTAAACTTCCCCAACCGCACCCGATTTCTAGAACATGATGCTCCTTCTTAATTCTTGCCTGTAGTCGAAGAGAATTACTAGCTTCCACGATAAATCAATTCGAAACATGAGGTATGTGTCATACAAAAGCCTCACCTTGTCAATCAACTTATTGACTTTTCTCATCTGTGCGCTCTTCAAGTCTTCACTTGGATTCTTCCAAAAAGGGGGGGAAATAGAAGATTAATGTGCCATGGAAAATCTGTTCCACAGTAGAATTTTACTGAACAGAGCTATTGAAAATGCAAGTTCTAACCTTAAATACTGCACAAGAGTAGGTCATGGTTTCATCCAAAAATAGAGAAAAGAATTCATTGCTCTGCAACGAACAAACAAAAACAAATTACTAAGTTACCATTATACGCAGAGACCGCAATATATACAAATAATTCTAATACACAGTTATATACGATGCGCATATCTATAATCCAAGGAAGCAAACCACTTACTAGGTCATAATGCTCCGAGATGTTTTGGCGTGCCTTAGTTAGTGTATTCTGCCTTGCAACGTGCTTAAAAAAATATTTTGCAGATGCTATTATGGAAGTGTAAAGCAACGGCGTCCACCATCCCCTAGTGGTACACAAGAACAATAATTAGAATAAGATGTCTTAGGAAACAATTAACTGACTTCAATGTAGAAGTTCCTATAAGATATTACCTTTTCTTGTTCAGGTTTGAGGTATAAGTATTTAGCTCCGTATTGGCTATAAATAACTGCAAAATACAAATTCACGGAACATCCCTAACTTTAAATTGCGAGGATGAGAAAAAAGAAAAATTAATTTGTCCCTGTTTGGATCCATTTCCTTACCAGAAAATAGTTGAGAAGACCTTCGTTCTTATCAATGAAAGAAATGTCCCCACTAATGTAGGCATCAGCAAAGCCTAAATCAGCTTCTGTTGCAACCTGTGACAATGATATTCAGCTTTAGTCATAAGATTTTTTTATCAAAAAAAAAAAATCTCATTTATTCGAATTTGTTATTCTGTAATGATTGCCTTCAAGAAAGATAAAACTATTTTGAAGGTGGGATAACAAAATATTACCTTCCAATAGAACTGGGGATTATGTATTCTCAAATAGACTTTTAAACTGCTGTTTTGTCTTGCACCTTTAAAGGTGAAAACTGTACCCCCTTCTTCCAATAAACTGTTCAGAAAAAATGTTTACTCATTTTATGCCAATATATACATTATGAGAATATATATATATATATATATATTTATACGCATCATATAGAATGCAGAAAAGAAAAAGATGGTAAATCTCTCAGTAGAAGGTTACATTAGGCAGCCTGTAGCAATGAATCGTTCAAAAAACCGTGTAACAAGAAGCCGCGCCCCAGTTTGGGGCCAGGATGGTACCATGTGTTTGGGGATGTTTTGAACAGTATAGTTCTTTCTAAGCAAGCCGTTTGCAGCAAGTATACCTGCCTGTAATGATCAAATAATCCAAAGGAAAATGTGGATAATTACATTGGTACTTCTGTTTATGTCAGATTGGCCTTCTGCTCATTTCATGACTTAAAGCACTAGTGGAACTAACAAATTCTGCTTATACCATAAAAAATGTTTGATATTTTTTGTCGAACTATGTGTGTGTAAAATTAGGATTAAGTAAAAACTGGTTTAGAAAAGCCTTATTATATATGCAAAGTAGATAGGATAGGGCTGAATAAAAGTTGATATGATCCATGAAGTTTCTCGCGGTAGAGTACCCTTATCCCATCCTCAGGGAAGCCATAGCCTGGGGAAGAAGAAGAAGAAGAAGGGGGAAAAAAAAAAGAGGGGTTATTATCAGCAAAACCATTAAGTTAGCATAAACGACAATAGACTACTTAACACGCTAGTAGGGATTTCCAGTTTACCTTGATATGCTCCACAGAACCATAATCTCCTCTTTCCTTGGATGAGGTTAAGCTCAGACAAAGCTTTAGATGCAGCAACTGATGGGATTGGATGGCCAGTCGACCACTTAAACATTGTACCTTTAGGTGTGTGAGGTGGATTTACAGTCAAGAGATATGGAGGTCCCTTCTCACTAATATTCTGAAAAGTTCGCAGAGAGAGAGAGAGAGAGAATCCTCGTGATCAATACATAATATGCATCTCATACTATCTGTTGTTTAGATGCAGAAACTTATCTACAAACCTGAACATTGTTGAGCCAATATGTTATACAAGGTTTATTATTAATAGTTTCAAGAAAATTCCTTGAGCTCCATGCTACCGGATTTTTCGGCATTAAATTGTTGTCATGATGAAGGTAAATATCACTGCCAGAAGAATATATTAGAGAATCAAAAATGCATTCATGATTGATTTTTCGCCTTTATTTTTTTGGGGCAAAAAGGTAATTAAAACAAGAGCATGATATTTGAGCAGAGCACCTGCAGGCATATTGGAATGCACCTAATGTTCTTGATTCATCATATGTTGCCTGCTTTCCTAACATCTTCAGTGCATCTGGAGCATGTGTAGCAATTATGCACGCGTCGTATACTTCTTGCAATCCATCCTTAGAAGTTATAGTACAACCTGGATAATATTTTGAAAATTTATCAACCAAAAACTAAACTAAGAAATATGATAATCATCAACATTGATTTTAAATGCTTGATACCCACCCTCATCATTTGTCACAATAGAATCTATTTCAGAATTGGTTCTTACTTGGCAACCTCTACTTTCCAGTTCTTGCTTAACCTGGTTTCAAATTTAATGCGATGAAATTCAATCAGAATCTACTTTAAAGTGAATACACACGATAATAACCTTTAAAATATTTGAATTACTATATTCTTGAAGTCATAATTCCTAAATAATGAATTTCAGAAAATCTGAACTTACCCTATTGACATAACTTTGTGAACGCCATCTTGGAGCAAGCCTTTGAGAGCAACCGAACAGCTGCAGAGCAACATCAGTTAATAAATATTTGTGTGTGTGTGTGTGTGTGTGTGTGTGTGTAAGTTAAAAATACTGTAGGCATGATAAATTATTTGCAAATATTGTAGGCATGATAAATTTACCAATGAAAAAAAAATATATACCTCCAAAGCGTGATGATTGCGCATAAATGAAAGTACAGAATAAGCAGAGAAGGTCATCACTTCCCCTGAAGAACATGGCCATATTGAAGCACAGGCTGGAATCTGATGGTTTGAGAAAAGAGGATAATACGTCAAATGGAAACATGAGCCTGAAAATGTGCCATGATAAAATATTTCGAGATTCTCACAAGAAAAGCCTTCTGGAATAACTGAGAGTAACCCTGTACTTCAACGAAATGCCCCAACGTCTTGGTGCGTTCGATATCTGGATTGTTTTCAAGCTCTTCGACATAACTGCAAAGCAGTGGATCATAACTCTTTTTGACATGATCATTCATAAAATTAACATAGAGATCATGTTGTTTTTTCTGTCTTCTCTTGGTGATTGGCACTTACATAGATGCATCATTCTTGAACTTGGTGATTTCTCTAATCATTTTCCAAAAGCATGGATTTAATACATTCTTCCTTTGCGCAAACAAACTAGAAAATCCGTTCCGTGTCCCCCATTCACATCCGTGGCCATCATCCAAGCTCACAGAGAACGACATGTCAGACAGCTCCATATCAATCCCTAGACTCTCAAACAGTTCCAATATCTCCGGATACGTAACCTGTTCAATACGCAAATGTTATCTCACCAACTTCTACATTTTACAGCATGAAATTGAGTTCACACCAACGGCCTAAATTCAATCAAGTATTATCAAGCATAAACATTAATAGATATTTTCATATATTTTAAAATCTTTTCTTAATTTTTAAAAACTTTTGGTACTATAATAACAAAATCTGTGAAATGGCCGCAATCGTTCCACCACATTGCAATGGAACTAGAATGTTTGCTTCCACTTCATTCCGCACGACCATTCTAGCGAACCATCGCCTAAAGTATGTTAACTAGTAAATATGTACTCTTTGAATTTGCTCAAACAAAATAGATAATCAGCTACAATCATAAGCATACGACATATAGTTGGAATGACTGGAGACAGATTCTAGTTAGAGAGAGAAGGATGAGGAGGCGGGAGACAGAGATGACGGACTAATTTATCTATTTCAATTTGAATTAACTTAACTAACACAGTTAAAATGGTTTTTAATAGGTTGAGTTCAAGATCAAAAAATAGTTTTCAAAATCTCAGATCGCGGTCTTTTATTTATTTTTATTATATACATTGATATTAAAATTAAAGAACACTAATGAAAACAAACTAGTGTGTATTTTTTTTTTAATTAATGAACACTCTATTTTGTGAATTTTTTTAATTAGAACTCTACCCCTTATTGGACTTTTGAACATAGAATGACATTATGTACATACTTTTTCCTTCAATTAATATGTATTATCCTATGTACGATCTTCGATGCTAACTTTTAAAAACATATGATTTTGCATGTTAATTATGGCCATTATAAGGATTTACATGCTAATTATATATTCATTGCAGTTATAAGACAATAACTTTTCATGTTATAAGTCATGTAACACACACACACACACACACACACACATACATATATATATAACACCTCAGCAGAAAAGCATTCAAGACGCTTAGTGCATGTACGGTTTTCGTTTAACACTTTATAATTTTATAGAGTTTTTATTACTAATTATAGCTATACGAGATCTTAATGACAAATTACAATTTTTTTTTGTTTTTGATAAAATTAACTCGAAACATCTTATAAATGTCAATCAGAACGTCACAGGCGCATATACACAATCACCCTTGGAAAGTGGAGATTACAAGAAGATTTGAACTCATGACCTTAATAAATGCTGGTTCGAATTCCCACTACTGGACTACAATCCTAGCGGCAACAAATTACAAATTTGACAATGAGCATAGGTTGCATAGGCGAAATTTTAGCCGCCACATTGAGACTAATTATATGATGAGTGTTTTATATTTATCATAAAATTAGTGTGTAATTTAAAAAGAATAATTAATCACATAACAAGTGTTACATGATTAATTGGATTTGACGAAATAGAATTTGGGCTAAAATTTCCTGTAGCGGAGACCCCATACTTATTACAGTAGTACTATCCTTTATGTGATTTAAAATATTGTACCCAGCAACTTACATTTATGCTCAAAAAGGTAATTTCGTCCATCAAAATTATTCAAGAGGGAATTTTCCTTCAGCTAAAGGACATTTCTATGAAACCAATACAACATTTTTAGACAAAAACCCTAACAGCAAGCAATTAAATAAATCAAGGAGAGAATTAATAATGGACAGTGCGAACTTATATGGTTAGATACATAGAGATTTATTTGTGGGCTACCCAAATGTACCGCAGGCATTGGCGGAGCGACGTTGGTGGCAGGGGGTTCAATTGAACCCCCTCAACTTTTACAAGTTTCTCTTATGCATGCACATTACAAGTATAAACTTAGGTTACTTGTGTTGTTTGAACAATAAAATTATTATATTGAACCCACTGCCCAAATTGCAAATTTACATGGGAAAGGGTCATTAAATGAAAAGAAAAAACACAAAACTGGAAGATTTTACTTAACAATTAAAATGGTTGTGAACAAAAACAAACTCATTTTTTATACTCATAAACAAATAAATAAATAAATATATATATATATATATGTATATGTACAAATATACAGTCATTAGTATTTAGCTTTGTACCAATGCATGGGAAATAGAGTTTTATGTTTATATTTTCACAAATTTCTATCATAAAAAATACTTTGATAAAAATAAATTAACTTTTTTATAACATAAAATGTGTAATAATAAAATATGTTTGATTTCAATATTAATTTTGGAATAATTATGGCAAAGAAGTTTTTAAAAATTTATGTAGAATCAAAATTTTTTAAATGTTATTAAAGAAAATGATAAATATTTTAAATAAAATATTAATTTTGTTATTTTAATTGAATTAAAATTTAATCTATCTTAGTTTGAATACTTGATAATTATTGAATTTTTTTAATAAACATAAAGTACAAATATACTTTTTTAAATTTATATAAAAATTTATTTAAACATGGCTCTACTGACTAAAGTTTCTGGCTCCGCCAGTGACCGCAGGAAAGCATGCACACTTTTTTCTTTTCTTAAGAGTCGGTCGTTGGATAAGATGTACTATAAAAACTGAGCAACACCGTACAGTTTTGTTGGTTGGTGTGGAGTAAGTGGCTGGAATGGAAAGCTATTCAATGTTTTCTCTCTCCCTTAATTTTCTCTCACTAAACTTTCTCTCTCTATATTGTTTCTAAGCTGTCTCAGACAGGAATCAAATTGGATGGAAGGCAATTTTCAAAATAATAGAGGTTTCTTTGATACTTATACTAAACATCAAGGATGTGTCGGAAATTCAACTTAAAATTTATAAAAACCGCGCACGCGAGCACCAAGAGAAGAAGAAGATACCCGACTAAAGATCATAAAACCGAGGTCGAGGGCAGTTCCATCAACGTTATCGGTCTTGGCATTGCCGCCTAAGGTGTCCTCCTTCTCATACACCACCACCTCCGCCCCGCCTTTCGCCAGAACATACGCGGCCACCAGCCCGCTTACGCTGCCCCCCACCACCGCCGCCCTCATCTTCGTCAACAATTCAACTGCACATGAATGATCTCGAAACAAAATGCAAAATCAAATATTGAACAGACATAAATATAAGAACTAAAATAGTCCTCTGTCCATATATAATGAACCCAGACATTATAATGATAGTGCTAAGAAGGAAGGGCTTCATGCACATGCAACTACTCAGTACTCAATTCTGGTACTTACGTCTTATGAAATTTGACAAAATGAGCCAAGAGATCTAATTCTTCAAAATTGGAGGTATAAGTATTCTTGTCTGAGATTGGATTGGTGAAATGAAATGAAGAACTTAACATTTGTACCTTTCGTGGTATTTATTAAAGTCGGCCCCTGTGTCGGGATGTAAAAACGACATAAGTAACACGTTTTTGGACAAAGAAAAGCGTTTTTTTTTTTTTGTTTTCTCTTTTTTCCTTGTAATTTATCTCAGGCCTCTCCTATTGCCTAAACTTTGCAATATATAAACAACCATTGCACTTGAACAAGTCAAATGTGATTTTTAGGGAAATATCATTTTTAGCCTCATATGCTAGACCTTAATTATTCAATTTTGGTCCAATTGGATATAAAACATCTTGTATTGCATCTCATATCTTTCAAATTATATTTTTTTTATTCTTTCACTAACTTCCGTTGGATTTTTAACCGTGAATGCACGAGAATATCACAGTAAATATTATATCTATCCTGATTAATTTCATATTGTTTTCTTCTCTCTTCTCTCTCTCTCTCTCTCTCTCTCCCCGTCTCTCTCCCTTTTATTTAATATTTACTTCTTTTTCTATTTTATTTTTTTAATCACAGAAATTTCACCATGGGGGAATATATTTTAGTGGTAAATTGGGATAATAGTGGCGAAAATTCATAAAGTCATTTTTAATTATAGGGTAATATTTTATTGTGAATATCTTCTCATTTGGACCTTCATCCAATTAACAATGTGGCATAAATACCTATGGATGGTTGTGATGTAGCTAATACTGCGAAGTATGTATCATATTTCAAATGGAGATAATTTAGTTTTCAGTCCCGCAGTAAAGAGAGCTCATTAAAATTGATCCTGTTAGACTCAAAATTCCAAAATTAGTCCCAAGGGAACAAATGTTGATTCAACATTAATGCCAACTAAAAATAAAATGAGGAATTTTTGAAAAAGAAGAAAAACCCTTGAACTTATTGAAATGTTCCAAAAACCTCACTACAAGAAACTGTGCTATTTCTTTTTTCTTTTTGAATATACACGAATAACAATCATCAACAGCCATTATAATTATCAATAAATCAACAAAGTACTATCAAAATTCGTAAAAATAAAGACCCGCACTACAAGAAAAAGTAATATTATTGACAAGATTTAAAAGTGACAATATAAAAGTTGTCACCAATAATTGTATAAAGCGTCAATACATTCTATTTTATCACTAATTAAGTTTCTTTGGTGACAACAATTTTTATATTGTTACAATATCACTCAATGGTAACAAGAAGTGATGTTTTAGTTGTCACCATTAATAATTAGTGATATACCTATAGTGACAACTTGATGACAATAAAAATTGTTATTAGGGTTTTTTTGACATGATTCCATTGCCACTAAGTTGTCACAATATGTGCGTCACTAATTATCACTTTTGCACTAAGTTGCCACATTTTTTACAATAAGTTATCACCATAGACATTGTGCATACTATGTTTTGTGACAATATCAATTTGTTGTCACCAAATGTATATAATTAATAATAACTTTTTAATTATCACTTATTATATTGTCACATATATACTCATTTTCTTGTAGTGCCGACACATTTAGCTGTGGAATCAAACCCAATATATTATAGTCTTGAGACTTTAACTTCACTGCTTGGGCTAGTTGCCATCAACAAGAACATTGGTGAAGTTAGAAATTTGTGTTTGGAGGCGATATCAACTTTTTATACAACATTTATGGTATTTTTTTTTAATTTGTGGGGTGCAAACTTCAAAATTTTCAAAATAAATATATGTAAATTCTAGTTCAATATAAATTTAAAACGGTGTGACTGCACCTCCACCCCCTCCCGCTCCGTAAGTGGTATTAAAACTATTAATATGAATAAACTACGCTTTTTCTTTTTTCGATTGATTGCATATTGAACAAGATTTTTGTGTAACAATACAGAAATGTGATTAATTGAAACCAGAAGATTGCGGTCCATTTTTGTTGATTTCCAACATAATTACGAATTGAATCCCAGATTAAGTATTTGGCTAAACAAACAAACTCGAACTTCTTTTTTTTTTTTAGTTTTTTTTGAAAAGAAATAAAAAGAAAAAGAAAAAGAAAAAAGGAGCACATATATATATATATATATATATGCAGCGCAACTTGGCATCCTAGTGACCAAACACGTATGCGTAGAGTAACCACAACTTGCCTTGGAGAGCCGGTTTTACGAAATTAAGTAGCCCATCTGTATAAAATAGTATGGGGGTAATTAAAGGATTAGGCTGTTTCAAAATCATTAAAAAGATAATAACTTTCAAGTGATTAAGGAGAAACGATTATCAAATTTTATAAATTTTTAAAATAATAATTTTAATGTAAATTGTATTTGTATTACTCTTTGCATTGTATTTTCTATAAAATATTAATTGTTCAGTTAATAATTTAACTTTTTACGAAAAATACCAAAAAAAAAATCTACGGAAGTTATAATCATGAAATACTTAAATAAAATAAAACAATGATGTTTTATACTTGATAATTAATTATTTTTAGCTGACTTATATTTCAACTAATGATAAAGATTTAAAAGAAAAAAAAATATAAATTTTAATCAAAGATCCTTTGTGAATAATTAGTGCTACATTTAATTTGAACCTCTAAAATTTAGCAATCTCTTCTCTTCTCTATAATTAGTTAAAAGTTACTGCATCTTTAATAATTTCAAAACTTTGCAAAATAACGAACTTTTAAAATAGCACGGGAATTGCTTTATCTGAAGCAAGAATAATAACAGGTCTATTTATTTATTTTTCGTCAAATATGTGATATTTATTAATATATGTCTTCTTGATACTTGAACTGAACAATCCTACAAGGTTATTGTTAGTTTCATTAGCTTACCGGGCACTACTTTAATAATTATAATATTATAAACATTTGATTATATGAGCCTCGTGAAAAACTCATACTTAAATGTTAATGGTGTCTTTATAGACGCAATAAAAAATAAACAATCATGCACGAGAACTTACAATTACGGGTGTAAATGAATTGACCTCAAGTAGAGCTTCTGAAAATTTAATTTGAAGTTCGAGCTCGATATCAAACTTGACCTAGAGTCCGAACTCAGTTCATTTACTAGCTAGAAAAACATAAACTAAACTATTTTTTGATTATTTTAAGCAACATGAATGTATTTTTAATAAAGTTAATTAATATTTTATAAAATAAAATTAAAATTGCTTAATTATAATAAAAATTATATTGATAATATTTTTTATTATTAATACTTGTATTAAATCCTTTAAAAAAATACAAAACTCGCAAGCCAATTCTGACCTTCAAAACAATTACATTTGAAGTCGAGATCAGCTCGTCAAAAGGCTCCAACTCAACAAACTTGAACTTGAATTCCAAATAACTAAAGTTTATATCCGACTTTGATCAAACCTATCGGCTCATCTTACAGCCTTGATGACAATAATAATAATAATAGTAATTTATACTATTATATAAACAGAAAATGTCATCTAATAACCACCTTTGATATCCTATCCATTTTGGTTTGTTATTTTTTTATTTTATTTTCTCTCGCATCCTTCCTTTTCACGTTCTTTTTACACCTCCCCCCACCCCGTTCTGTCATCCCCCACATTTAAAAATATTATTACTTTCTTTGTATTTATTTTCTTAATTTTATTTTAAATTAATTTTATCTTCCACTTATTATTAATTTAATAAATATAGTAAAAATATTCAAATATTTTTTTTGGGGTAGTATAAATACCAATAAATTTTAAGCGTGCAGTTATATCATATTATTTTTATTTTTTACCATGCACACATTATGAAGAAAAATTCTTATATGAATCGGGTATATGGACCTCATTTATGCATTTATGGTCTAAATTCAGTCACGTATTATATGGTATTTATAAAAAATTTAATATATAGCACGTGATTGAATCTATACCATATGGTACAGATACCCAATTCATGAAAGAATTTCCCCATTACGACTGTGTTGAAATTATTAGTAATAATAATAGGATAGGCATAGCCACCTAGGTAGTCCTGCTCGTAGCGACGTAGACTCCAGTTCCCCACCTTCACCACAGCCTCTGCCAAATCATAGGAAGAAATAAAAAATTATAAATAATTTTTTTAAAAAAAAATGGGCAGAATAAATGTAATTAGAAGGGGCCTGCTAGTTGGCGGTTGGGATCGGTTGCCACTTGCCACCACTAATGTGATTTTACTTTTTATTTTTTTCTATTTTTGATGATTTCAACTGTTGTCATCCTATAGTGCACGGACATACATTCCCACGCTCTCTCGACATGTGCCTGATATGTCACGTGATGTGTTTGTAAATTAAATAATCTCAAAACTTTTGATGGTGTATCAGACATAATATTTGTATCAATACGTACATTGAATTTTACACTAATTACATATAAAATTGTGTAAGTATATGCATATTATATCATATTATCATAAAAATAATATAAAAATATTTATATCAATAATATTATATCAAAGACGTATCGTGTCGTAAATTTTTTTAAAATTACGTGTCGCTATATCCATATCCATACAATATAACTATGATCTTAGATTACTGAGGCCTGGCAATTTCAATATATATTGCTTGCCTAATAATTCTGATTTGACTTTGATGAAGAAAAATAGTTTACCCTTAAAGATAATGAGACCTAAAGTTTACTCCTAAATAATGTTATCCTTACTAGCGGCAAGAAATTCAACGTGTCTACGTACTTTAGGTTGATAATTAATAGGTAAAGTCTCATTATTAGTCTCTCATTTCTAGTTTTTGTCTCTTTTTATTCATATACCCGGACCGACCCACTCAACGTAGGTTTAGACCCAATAATCGGGTCTCAGGTCTAAAATTCTAGACCCGTTCAGGTTCAGGTCGGACCCGACTCGAACCGACCCATATATAAATATTTGATATATTTATAATATACAAATTAGTATAATTCAAAAAAAAACTTGAAGTTTAATGAATATACAAATTAATACAAGTGTAATATTAGGGAAAATTCCAAAATACCCCCCTATGGTTTCGAAGATTGGCTAAAAACCCCATTGTGGTTTACAAATATGCAAAAAAACCCCGTGTTTTCTTAAACCCTGCATACTCTCCCCCTCCGTTAGTTCAAGATTGACGGCGTTAAATTTATACTGAGATGCCCGTTATGCCCCTATCAAAAAGAAACATTGGATCTTAACTTAAAAAATAAACAGCTCAGATTGATTATTGAATAAAAAAAACAAAATCTTTAAATAAAACTTATAAATTAAATATATATAATATCAATTATTGACAAAAGAAATAATATATAAATAAAAATATATTAAAACATGCACACACACACACACACACACAATAACACGTCCCTCCCTCTCCCCTCTCTCTCCCTCTCTCTCTGTGAAGCCGCTGCTGCTGCCCCGCCGTGAAGTAACCACCAGAAAAATGTGATGATGTTGAGAGTCGTCGTCTATCCACCATCGCCACCACCATCTTCTTCCTCGAGCTACCACCTCTGGCATTGCCATCATCGCCACAATCATTCGCCGTCTTCTTCTTGCCTTATCCCCCTGCCACCGCCGTCATCGCCGTGATTGACCATCTTCTTCCTTGGGCCTCCGTCGTCGCCTCCCTAATCCTAGATCTGCTTCTTCCTTACCATTGTGTGTGTGTGTGTGTGCGCACAAAATTATATTGGATCGGCCATTGATGGAGGAAGAAGAAGTTGGAGATGGGGCTAGGGTTTGGGGCGATGGCGGCGTGGAAATGGAACCAGGATTTTGGAGACGAACGACTGCGGACTAGGGTTTGGGGTGACGGCAGCGTGGAGATTGAGCTAGGGTTTGGCAGACGAACGGCGGTAGCGGGCTAGGGTTTGGGACGTGAGAAGGTACAAAAAAAAATTCTTTAAAAAAATTAAAAAAATTATTTATTATTATTATAAAGTTATTAAAATAAATAATATCTTGAACATTCATATTTTTCGTCAAAAAATTGAATGCATTTTTAAAAATATTACTTTCATTATTTTAATAAGAATTTTATAAAGACATTATAATAAAAATATTTTTTTTGAATAAGTAAAAAAATATAATTAAAAAAAGGGCTAATTTGCAATTTTAAAGTTTTGAAATAAAAAATGTAAGGGCTTAATTAAAATTTAAACAAATGAAAGGGGTTTATTAGTCATATTAGATAATTATATTTAAATATATAAATGTAGGGGTATATTAATCAATTTACTTGCAAAAGTGCCAAAAATCATTAATTTTCGCACACTAGGCGCGTGTAATACAAGCGCCGTTATCTTTTGATGGAAAGGTGGTTTGGCACAGGGTTTAAGAAAACGCGGGGTTTTTTTTACATATTTTTAAATTACAAGGGGATTTTTAGCCAATTTTCGAAACCACAAGGGGGTATTTTTGAATTTTCCATTAATACCCTTAATATTAATTTATAGTATATAAATTAATATAATTTAATTACATGAATTTATAAAACACTTAGTGGTATGATGTTGAAGTTGGTTTTAGTAAGAACTTGATTTATGGTTGACTTATATATATTTTTCCCTCTTATTTTCCGTATGATTGGACATTTGAAGTATCTCGTATGAACATATTTATTAGACTTTATATATAATTTGAATATCTTCTTCTAGTAGGTTTTTTATATAATTTAAAATAATTGTTCTAAATAAATTTGTCAGAACCTGAAAGTCTAATATGGAAAGGTTAAGTTAAAATCACCTACCAATCATTACTATTGATTACTTAATTTGAAGCCCTTCCCATTTCATATCAAAGTGTATTTAAAAGGGGGTTAGATAAAGTGGGGAGTCAAAAAATGCGAAGGGCATGTTTGGAACTAGGATTTTTTCTGAGGACATCAGAGAAACATTGAAAATTAAAAGAATGATTACATTTCTTAGAGAAGAAATAATTTTCACTTTCAACTACTTTTTTAACGTAACTGAGTTCATGAAGAAATACATGAAATAGATATATTATTTGATAAGTATCTATGATAATAATATTTGTACGAATTTATACTTTAACTTTTTTCCCTGTACCAAATGAAACATTGTTTAGTATTTTCCTTGCTAAAATTGTAAATTTGTACAAGGTCTATACAATTATAATTATAATTATAATTATAATTATAAACCCAAAATCCAATTTAATGTTTAACTATTTAATTATAAGAAGCTCATTGGACTAGGGTTGTCAATGGAGCGGATTTTAATCTAAATTCGATCTGAGTCCGATCCGAATTTTAACATATTCGACAGATTAAAATATTCGATGGGTCAGATCCGATAGCAAATATCCATAATTCAAAATAAATGGGTTGGATTTGGAATCAACAAGTCCAATCCGTTAAAGATCCGAATCCAAATTTTTATAATATATTTTATTGAATTTATACATTATATATAATACAATAGTAATAAAGATACTTCAATGTAATATATATGCCATTGTAATTAATAGTAGACTATTTATTATTTTTTAAGGTACTTTTTTTTAACAAAACATTGTATAATTTTCATACATATTCTAAAATATTTTTCTACATTATTTAATTTTATTTTTAACAAAAAGGGGCGTTTTTTTATAGAATACTAATTAACTAGTCTAGACATTAAAGATCTCTATTACATACACAATATATATACACATATAGGATATGTTATTAGAGATATCTATTATATACACTATCATTAAATGAACAACTAATAATCTCTATAATTATTAGAGATCTTTACTAAATAAGTAAATATACTATACATAAACGTATTTATATATAATTCTAAATATATATTGTCATTAAATGAACAATTAAATATGGTGCAGAGTTATTAAAGATCTCTATTATATATAATATATCTATACACATTTATATATTTATATATAAAAGAATTTTTTATTATTTATTTTTTGGTTCAAGTATAAAAAACTTTTGTCAGCCGCTAATTTTGTTATATATATATATATATATATATATTTGTTGGTAATATTTGATTGTAAATTATTTAGTATTATTTATTGAAATCGGATCGAATTTTTTTATAGGATCTCGAATTGATTCCGAATTCGGATATATATGGAATATATAGAAAGATTCCAATCCAGCCCCAAAAAAGAACGATTACAAATAATGAAGAAACTAGTGCACTCAGATACGAAACAATATAAATACTGTAAAAGTTTGCCGATATTGATCACCAATTAGATTGAGATCATAATGGAATTTCGATCTATACTGGCAACCATTAGAAGTTGTAATATATTTTAGGGATAATTACTCCCACCACCCCTGAGGTTTGGCCTAATTACAAATAACACCCCCTTGTATCGGTAATTACCAATACCCCCTTAAGTTTTGTTTCCGTCTTTCAATTTTCAACTTCCGTTAGATTGACTAACGGTCAATGTTTTTAAACCCAAGTGAACTTCCAAAATTGCCCTTTTGAAGGCAGAAATATATTTGATCAATTATGAATGGACTCTTTTACCCTTATGGCTAATTTTATGTTTTATATTGAATAAATAGGAAAATATATTTGAACATTTTTTATTTATAATGTCTATATATATATATATATGCATATTTACAAATAATAAATATTTATATAAATATATTTACACATTTTTAAAATTTATATACATAATATAAATATATATAAACATAATATACAAAACATATAATATAAAAATTATTTATATATATATACCCACAAACGGCTGGCCGCGGCCGCAACTGCCGGCCTCCGCCGCCTCGGTTCACCGGAGATAGAGGCAGACGAGAGAGAAAGAGAATATAGAGGGAAAGAAGAGAGAGAGAGAGAGAGAGAGAGAGCTGAGGGAGAGGAAAGAGAGATACAGTGAGAGGAAGAGAGCTGAGGGAGAGAGAGAATGCTGCGCCATCCTCCGTCCTGCACCGCCATCTGCGCCCACCTTCCGCTGCCTCCATCGGCCATCGCCACCGTCCGATCTATAGTAAGAGGAAGAGATACCGACGGGGAGAGAGAGAGAGAGAGAGAGAAAGAGAGAGAGAGAGAAACAGACGAGGGAGAGGAGATCGAGAGAGGGAGAGGGGGAAGCGCCACCTCCAACCGCCTCCACCACCCACCGCCCACCATCTCCAACCACAGCTGCTTGAGATAGAGAGAGGGAGAGCGACTTAGATCTAGATCTGAGAAAAAAGAACGAAAAAGAAAGAGAGGCAAAAAAAGAAAGAAAGAGGAAGAGGAAGGTTCGGGTGGGGGCCGGCGGTAATGGTATGAGTGAGGGAGTGAGACGGTAGTGGAGGCGGGTGGTCCGAGTGAGAAGGCTGCGGCGGCGGTGGAGTGAAGGGCGGCAACGGTTTGGTGGTGGTGGGATTGGGGTGGGAGTTAGAAGAAAATGATAATTTTTCTTCAAAAATATTAAGGAGGGGTATTTTGGTCAATTTAGTCATATTCTTTTTTTTAAAATAAAACATATTTCAAATACTCAAGGGGCAAAATAGACATTGTATTACTTCCGTCTATTTTACCAATAAGTCCACAAAACTCAAGGGGGTATTGATAATTACCGATACAATGGGGTGTTATTTGTAATTAGGCCAAACCTTAGGGGTGGTGGAAGTAATTATCCCTATATTTTATTTCTCTATATACTAGATGAAATTGTAAGATCCTGTCCTATAAGCAAGCTTAGTACCTCGGGAGACTTATTTTATTTTGTTTTATTTATTTATTTATTTTCCTTTTTGGATAAATTGAAATGTTAGGTTTGGGTCACAGGTGTCCTTTGCCATTTTGTGATTTTCATTTTTCATAATTAAGAGAATTTGGCTGCCCGCAAGATGATTATTTCAATGTAACTTGGTAGAACCAAATATAATCAAGGTATGTGGCTCAGCTGATGCCCTTATCAACATTTCAGTACAAAAGAAAACCTCATCTTGGCCCATTAAACCTCGTGTATCCGCCCAATTTAAGGTTTAGGACGAGGTTCAAAATATTTGATACAATTTACTAGTAAAACCTTATCATCATAAACAGTTCGGATCCTCTATTATATAATCATATTACATTTTTTATTACACTCATCAATACATAGTACGTATATTGGTGAGCGGTTGAGACAAGACAAGATAAAAACTAATAATATGAAAATAAATATAAATATTCTTTTTCCTTATCTCAACCGCTCACCAATACACGTGTCATATATTGATAAATTTAATAAAATATGTATCACGATTATGCAATAGAGGATCTGAACTACATAATAAACAAATAAATAAAAGTTCTTTATAAGCTACGTGGATTCTTAGTTGAAATTTTAATATATTTGTAATATTTCGTCCTACATGAGATATATATTGAAAAAGTGAAATCCTTATAAGTTTGGATTAAAAAATTCGAGTGCAGTCATTAAATATCTTTCTGGAGTAAGTTGTTCAAAATTAATTTTAGAGTGTACTCGGTCAATTTGGAGGCAACGGACTCGGGGCATGATATCTATTATTTTCTAGCAAGCTCATTCCGGCCGGTCTTAGCTTTTAAAAAAGAATGAAAAAAAAAAACACTTTTACGAGTTAGGTTGCTTGAATGGATTTAATAAATTAATATTTTGAAAATAAGGAAATAGTTAGAAACAAGTAGTGTATAAAAAATGTTCATACTTATGATGTCAGCAAATCTGATTATACAGAATTAAAATAATAATCTATTGTCCTAATCAGCTAATTATCAGTTTCCTAATTCGTATTAGACTAGTATATTACTTGTTGTCAATGATCAGATATATAGAAAAATGCATAAAGTGCTTAACTATTTCCAGATTTTTTTAATCACTGAAATCTGTCTGACTTGTAAGCTAAAATCTCCTCCTTCCAAATGTCGCAAGATTATAAAATTTATGAATTAATTAATAATCTCTTCTGCTTATGTAATCACAGCAGGCATGCATGCATGATTTTCTCATCTCAAAGATACTGAGATTTAAGGATTGACTAGTAAATGGTCGGTCCATGCCTTAACAATCTCTTCACACAATGACAATGGCTAGTATTTTAATTACTAGCTATAGTTTTTATTTAATTCCCTTTTTTTTCTTCTTAAATTCAATTTGATGGGTAAAATCGTCAACGTGACAAGTATTACATGCATTATGATCAATGGTGGAACCAAGATTCTAGAGTTAACGGGAGCCCTTGTGTATATTGGGTTAGTATCGCACTAGAAAATAATTACGAAGTTCACTGTTCAAGTATTATATACATATATATGATGATAATTCTAAAATAGATAGGAATATGTGCGCACTCTCACTTCAATATGAGTCCGCCACTGATATCATAGTGATTGGGGAAAATTCTTACTCAGACCTGGTTTGATCGCATCAAATCAATTATGTAGCAAGTGTTAATACACTTGACATGTGATTGGTCATTATCCCTAAACTGTACACCAATCACATGGCGAATGTAAAACACTAGCTATGTAATTAGTCTCGGTGTGGCCAAACCCGGTAAAGATAAAACTTTCCCAATGAGTGGCTAGACAAATGATAACTTCTTTAAATGATCGATTTAAGCTAAGGCATATCCATTATATGTCCAAATGAACTTATACATTAATTAGCAGTTTTTCCTAAAGTTTGAGAATAAGATTTTGAACAAATTTTCAAATGAATGCACTCTTTTTTTTTTTTTTTTGGGTGAAATAGAAGTTGTTACATCATAGCGCTACCCAGTTTCTCGGATTCAATACAGGAAATAACCTCCGGAGGTGCAAGGTCCCAAACCTCCTTCCCTTCCCTCAATAAGTATCCTAATTTAGCCAAAAGATCAACACATGTATTGCGTTCTCGTCGTATATGTTTAAATTTGACAGTCCATGGTTTTCCAAGCAATCTCCTGCAATCTTCAATGATAAGACCAAGTGGGTGAACATGAGTCACTGCCGACGTTGATGAGTTTAGCAACCACTTCCGAGTCCACTTCCACCTCAATCTTCGGGAAGTGCTTCTCCCACGCAAGTTTCAGTCCTTCTCTCAAACCTAGGAGCTCGGCAACAGTTATAGAGATAGCTCCTAATTTAAGTGCGAAACCAAGGATCCATTCACCTTTATGGTTACGAATTACGCCTCCCGCTGCTGCCGCATTCTGTTGTTGAGTATAGCTCCAGTCTGTATTCAGCTTGACCCATCCGTCGAGCAGATATTCCCATTTTTCCTGTCGAAGACCCCTACTGGTAGCATTCAGCTGAGGTGGAAACGCTGTTCTAAGATCTATTGCAAGACCCTTAGCATTATTTACGATTTCTTTGTAGTTTGCAATCCGGCCATTAAACACTGCTTCATTTCTTGCAATCCAAATAGACCACAAGCAGGCTAAGAACACATGAGGCCACTGGCATTCTGAAGCAATAATATTTCGAAACTTCAAATTCAGATTGCTCCTGGACCATGAGCTTTGCTGATTAGCTGTGAACTCTGCAAATTGTGTGGGTGCAATAATACGACTCCATACCTGTTGCACGCGAGGGCATTGAAGAAAAACATGTAGTATATCTTCCTCGGCCAAGTGACATATTCCGCATAAGGCATCTTGAAGAGTCTGTTGAGCCTGAGAGAGTTTGTGAGTAAACTCTAGTGTTGGCATAACCACATTAACATCTTGAATTTTTCTGGGCACTTCGTGTCCCAAATCCAGCTCCATAAAGTCGAGCCACTTGAGGTACTTCCATAACGAGCCATATGAGCGGATGCTGATTTACATGTGAGCACTCCATTAGGGGAACCAACCCAGATACGTGAGTCTATGGCCTCAGTATCGTAGGGAATCGGTAGACTAACAATCTCAGCTTTAACACTTTCCGGGATTGATGCGTCTACCTTAGAGAGATCCCAGGTTTTCGTTTGAGGTGAGATAAGGTCTGCCACCAGCATGAAGGCGTCTTCTCTCGAGACGAGGTTCTCCATTTGGTCACAAATTTTTCCACTGTGGAGCCACTTGTCGAACCAGAGCGAGATATTCCGTCCCTTCCCTATCCACCAAATAATGTTTTCGTCAACCGCCTTGAGGCTTCAAACAATGCACTCTTACTAAAAATAACGGAAAATTCTTACCCACACCGGGTTCGGCCACACCATTACTAATCAGGTGGTGAGTGTTTTACACTTTTCATGTGATTGGTGTATAGTTTAGGGAGAGTGACCAATCACATGACAAATATATTAACACTTGTTATATGATTGATTGGGCAAGAATTTTTCCTAACATAATAATGTACACCATTGACCATTCCTTTTCTTTTCTCTTTTTCTTTAAATAATAGAAAAACAAATATTTTTTAATTTAAGTCAAAATATCGAGTTAAATTAGGATATGCATGGCAAGAAATAAATGTACATCTACGTACATACAATACATACACATATATTCTTCTAGATATCTTATGTTTAATTATAATGAGGATTGAGATGATCTTGTGTGCTCCACAGCCTTTCCCTTCTCGCGTTCTTCGCATTACAGCTGAAATGCCATAATTAAAAACCAACCATCAATATTCTTCTTCATCTCTCTCCCCCTCTCTCTCTGTCTCTTTCTCTCTCTTCTATAGGCTCTAACTAACGTTTGTCCTGTCTCCTTTCTCTCTGTCATCATTTCATTTGCCCCCTCTCTTCACAAAAATCACTCAACAATTATATAAACTTCACCATCTTCTTTCATCTCCCTCGCTCTCCTCTTTCTCTCTGCCTCTACCCCCGCTCCACACCTTTAGCGCACGAGGTCGTTTCCCTCCTCCGCCGCCGCCATGGGCGCCGACCATCTCCGCCTAACCCACGTCCGTACCGCCACCGCTTTCCCACTCCTCGAGCCCTACGACCACCACCACTCCCCGTTCCCCAAGCTCGCCGGCCTCGACGCCGACGACTTCCGCGAGGCGGCGTACGAGGTCTTCTTCACGGCGTGCCGATCGTCGCCGGGGTTCGGCAGCCGGGGCATGAACGCGTACTCCGACGATGGAGCTGGGGATGGCAACGGGCTGGGTTTCGAAAGGTCGGGCTCGGTGAAGCCGACGGGGGTCGGGATGGCGGCGACAAGCCGGGTAAAGAAGGCGTTGGGGCTGAAGATGATCGTGATGAGGCGGCCGGCGGGGGCGTCGTCGAGGCGGAGCAGCATGACTGGGTCGAACCCTTCGTCGCCGGGTGGTGGGCCGGCCAGCCCGAAGGTAGTGGGGCAGACGGTGCCGGGGGTGCCGGGGAGGATGAGGCGGCCGAAGACGTCGGCGGAGATCATGAGGCAGCAGATGCGGGTGACGGAGCAGAGCGACAATCGGCTGAGGAAGACTCTCATGAGGACACTTGTTGGCCAAGTACGTGTGTGTGTATATATATATATATGTGTATGTATCAATTGCATGCATTGCATTAAAATTGTAATTAATTGCAGAATAGAAAAAAAAAATGCGGCTCTGTTAAATTAAACATATGAATAATGGGGAAATTTTTACCCGCACCCGGTTCGGCCACACCATGACTAATGAGGTGGTGAGTGTTTTACACTTGCTATGTGATTGGTGTACGGTTTAGGGAGAGTGACCAATCACATGACAAGTGTATTACCACTTGTTATATGATTGGTTGGGTGCGGCCAAACCGGATCTGGGCAAGAATTTTCCTGAATAATGTTAGAAGGAAATCAATTTTGATAGCAGCATAAACAAATTTTTTTTTTTTTTCTGAATTCCTACAATGTTGTAACCTAATTCTAATCTTCTTCTACGTAGTTGTGTTTCATTCACGATTATACTCATCGATACATGCTTTTTCTCTTTCATTTTCTTTCTTTATCTCAACTATTTATTACCAACATGCATCGATAAGTATAATAAAAGATATTGAACGGCCATATAGCAAAAGATCGGAAGTGATTAGAACCTTGATATGGCTAAATACTAATATTATTTGTGAAATTGATTGATATAATCCTCAGATGGGAAGGCGTGCAGAGACAATCATCCTCCCCTTAGAGCTCCTACGCCATTTGAAGCCATCTGAATTCACCGATGCTCATGAATACCATCAATGGCAAAAGCGCCAACTCAAAATCCTAGAGATAGGCCTCCTCCTCCACCCCTCCATCCCCCTCGAAAAATCCGACCCGTCGGCCGCCCAGCTCGGGCAAATCATCCAGGCCGCTGAGGACAAGCCCATCGACACGGGCAAGAACTCAGACACCATGCGCGCGCTCTGCAACGCCGTCGTGTCCTTGGTGTGGCGCGCCCCGGATGGCGGGACGACCGATGTGTGCCACTGGGCCGACGGCTACCCTCTCAACGTCGAGACCTACAACTCTCTGCTCCGTGCGGTATTTGATTCCAAGGACGAGACATTAGTCCTCGACGAGGTGGACGAGTTGTTGGAGCTCATGAAGAAGACGTGGTCTATGTTGGGGCTAAACCGGTCGATCCACAACTTGTGTTTTGCTTGGGTGCTCTTCGAGCAGTATCTCAAGACGGGGCAGGTCGAGCCGGACCTTCTCGGGGCGTCGCTTGCTATGCTGTCTGAAGTGGCGAACGATGCCAAGAAGGTAGACAGAGAGCCGGTGTATGTGAGGATGTTGGCTAGCGTCTTGAAGGCGATGAGGAGGTGGTCGGGGAATTGGTTGGCGGATTATCATGCCTATTTCAATAGGGGAAATGTTGGACTCATCGATACCATTCTTCCTCTGGCTTTCTCTGCTAAGAAGATATTGGAAGAGGATGTTCCTTGCTATGCCGCATCGCCTCATGACAGGGGAGACATGTCTGATGATGCAGCGGAGAATGAGGTCGATCATTATATTCGCTCGTCTTCAAGAAACGCATTCGCGAAGGTTTGTCTTGCCTTCAATAAGTAGGAAAACGCTTTAAAATAGCCCCCTGAAGTCTTGGTAGTAAACCTTCTTTTTTGCAAGATAGCAACTTGCATGTAACCTTAGGCTTCAAATTTAGGATTACTTATAAAAAAAACATGAGCAGTTTGATGCGTTTTCACAAAAATCATTTATGGTGTGAAAAATTACAAATACAACCCTAACGTTAAGTTCCATTTTACAAATCCCACCTATGGTTAGTGGGCCTTTGTAAAACGGAACAAAAAATTAGTGGGGTATTTGTAATTTTTCATAACACATGCAGTTTTGTGAAAACTTTGCATTTTTAGTAGTGTCTGCTCCTATACCAATCATGAATCAAGAAAACAAATGTAATGCACTTTTTATCCATAATAACATGCTGCTATGATCTAAAGATTCTGGAAGATCAAAACGCCAATGGGACAGCGAATATGGAAGCCCAGAAAGTGAACGAGGTGCTGGTTAAATTAGCCAGGGAAACCGAAGAACTGGCTTCAAAGGAGAAGGACATTTTCAGCCCCGTTCTCAAAAACTGGCACCCAATTTCTGCTGGAGTTTCAGCTGCTACACTGCATGCTTGCTATGGAACTTTGCTGAATCAATACCTAACTGGCGGACCCTCAAACATGAACGAAACGATAATGGTATTGCAGAGGGCCGGCAAGCTCGAGAAGGCACTGGTTCAAATTGTGGCCGATGACTCTGTTGAGTATGAAGAAGGTGGCAAAGCAATTGTGAGAGAGATGATCCCTTATGAAGTTGAGACGATTACACTCAAACTGTTGAAACAGTGGATTCATGAGAGGCTCAAGATGGGGAAGGATAATCTCCAAAGATTAAAAGAAATAGAAGTAAGTTTTATTAGTTAGTCAATGCAATTTTGGTTGGGTAGTTAATTCATGCTGTTATACTGGATGCTCGTTTTTGCAGACGTGGAATCCCAAGTCAAAAACAGAGCCATACGCACGTTCAGCTTCAGAGATAATCCGATTCGCCAAGGATGCTGTGGAGAGTTTCTTTGAAATTCCAACAAATGTATCTGAGAATGTAGTTTATGATCTCACAGATGGCTTGGAGCGTCTCTTCAGAGAATACATCACGTTTGTTGCGTCATGTGGTAGGAATTGATTCTTCAGCTTCCATTTTACTAATATATAATCCTCAAGTTAAATAGAAATGAAGCCATAATTACAGTGACCTCCCCTATAATTATATACACAAACATCTCGTTGTGGTTTCAAATTACATACACTCCCCTTTTTGAACTTATGTTCACGTATAGAGTTACCTGTTTGTCGATTGTACAACATAGTTAAAAGGTGTTATAACTCAAGTTTGAGTGAACTTTACAAATTTCTCTGGCATATACGGAGGATATTATCTAATTTTCTTATTCTTTTTCCCCCATTTTTGATTAAATTTTCGTTGATCAAAGGGAGGTTTATGTAATTTTGGACGTAGGAGAAAACCTTATGTAATTACAACACTAGCTTAATTCTTTGTATGTACTTACCCTCCGTTTGGTTTTAGGATTTTGGTAAGGAAAATAGGATGGAAAATTTTTTCTTTGCTTCAAATGATAGTACTTTATGCTTTCATTTTTGATCCTTTTCATTTTCCTCCCACTTTTCCTTACCATAATTCATTTTTACTTGTTCTTTTTATAATTTTCAGGATCAAAACAAAGCTATCTTCCGACACTCCCCCCACTAACCCGATGTAGCAGGGACTCGGGATTCCTAAAACTATGGAGAAAGGCCGCGTGCACTGTAGGCTTATACGACGACACCCACCAAATGTCCGATGAAGGCAACCATCCTCGTCCCTCAACGAGCCGTGGGACCCAACGCCTCTACATTCGCCTCAACACCTTGCAATATCTTGTCTCACAGATCCACTCTCTAGACAAAACATTCTCTGTGTCCCCTAAGATCACTCCACCAAAATCCCGATTTGGCAACCGAAGGCCACTCGGGAGTTCATACTTCGAAAAAAGCAGATCAACCATACAAGCGGCCTCTCAATATGTATCTGAAGTGGCCGCCTACCGTCTCCTCTTCTTGGACTCCAACTCCTTCTTCTACGGAAGCCTGTACATGGATGATGTCGCGAACGCACGCATCAGACCGGCTTTAAGAATACTAAAACAGAATCTAACTCTCTTGTGTGCTATAGTCACCGAGCGGGCTCAGCCATTGGCTTTGAAAGAAGTGATGAAGGCCTCATTTGATGCATATCTTATGGTCTTGCTAGCAGGGGGGAGCTCGAGGATCTTTTCCAGGGCTGATCATCTGATGATCGAGGACGACTTTGAGAACTTGAAACGGATTTTTTGCACGTGTGGTGAAGGCTTGATTGGAGAAGACGACATTGCACGAGAAGCCAAGCCAGTTGAAGGGGTGGTGGCGTTGATGGGACAGTCGACCGAACAATTGGTGGAAGATTTTAGCATTGTGGCTTGTGAGGCTAGTGGAATGGGTGTTGCGGGTGCAGGGCAAAAGCTGCCTATGCCACCAACAACAGGAAGATGGAACAGAACAGATCCTAACACCATCTTGAGGGTGCTTTGTCACAGGAACGATCGCGCCGCCAATCATTTCTTGAAGCGAACTTTCCAATTAGCGAAAAGGAACGGGTCGTCATAATCTAGACAAGCTGTATCTTTGGAGTTGAGATGAAGAGAGAGAGAGAAAGAGAAAAAAGAAAACAAGAATCTTGTTAAACAAATATATATAAGTTGATATGTTCTAACCTGTGAAGGAAATGTGTAACTAATATTTGTAAAGAAACAAGTTTTATGTTAACACATTTGGTATACATGCTTGAGGGTACTGCAAGAGAAAGATTAGAGATTGGACTTTTTCATTTTTCTTTTTCTTCTTTGTGTGTACAATATGTGTTATTACTTGTGCATATGTTAGATTGTTGAATTGTGTATATTGAAGGACTCTTTTCTCCAGGAAATGCTTGCCGTTTGCGACAAACCTCGCAGTCTAGCTAGTTTTGTTCTTCAAGTCGCTGCCTTCTATCTTTTTAAAATCCCTCATGATAAATAAACCTCTTGGTGTTCAAAAACTACAATATGTACATGAAAAGAACTGAAATTAAATGCAAATATATATACCTCTTGAGAGACAAATTGATGATAATTTGAGGCAACATGGACTCATATATCTTTGTATGCATACTAGATCAATTTCCTTCATCAGCTAATTCAACCTGACTCTTAGATTTCACCCCCTCAAGTTCTTCCTTAAGCACTTCCATTGAATCCGAAACGTCAGCCTTGTAACTATACGACATCACGATGATCAGAAAGAAGACACAGTTCAAGAAACTCAGCACGGCAAGAAACGCATAGTACAAGTCAAGACGGGAGGCATTAAGGTTGTCCAAAATCCACCCTTTGTGACTGTCTCCTTTAGTGACACGAGCAACGCTCGAAAGAATGACACTGCTCAGAAAGTTCCCAATTCCTATACTAGTCGAATAAAACGAAGTCCCAAGGCTCTTCATGCTCTCAGGGGCCTGATCATAGAAAAACTCGATCTTTGCCACCTCAGCGAACGCGTCAGCCACTCCCATCAGCACAAACTGAGGTAGCAAGACAAATATTGTCAACGGCACTTGCTGTCCATTCTCAACTAGGCCGTGCTTTAGTGCAACACTCAGCCGGTATCTCTCTGTGACGGAGGCTATGATCATGATGATTATGTGGAGCATGAAGCCGATGCCAAGTCTTTGGAGCAGAGTGATGCCTCTTGGATTCTTGGTCCATTTCCTTACAACCTTAACGAATACACGGTCGTAGAGCACGATGCATGCGAGCATGGTTACCGTTACGAAGGCGCCGAGACTCGCAGGGGGGAGTTTGAAATTATGGCCCATTTTTTTGTCAAGGGTGGAGCCTTGCTTGATGAAGAGTGTGTTGCTTTGAGCCACCATTACACTTGGAATGAATGTGGAGGCTAAGATTGGCAACATTTTTAGCATCTGTTTTGTTTCCTCGACTTCTGTGACTGAGCATAGCATCCATGGACTGTTTGAATTTGTTGGCACACAAGCTTTGTTCAAGAATCTGCACCAAAATTGTAGGCGAATTTATGCCAGGGGCACTGGATAAAGGGATGGGGAAAATTAGCTAAAATTGAAAACCTTTTGAAGTGAACTTTTATACCTAAATAACTTATGGAATTGAATTTCAATTCATAAAACAGATTCCACTAAGTTTTCAATATTCCAAAACATTCAATCATTATTCTAGAAGAAATTGCTATTGAGTTTCTTTCGTTAAGACTTTTTTGTTGATGTCAAATTAGAAATAGTTACCAAAAATTGTATATAAGTATTTCAATCTTTTTGTTTACTTTATGTATTTTATAAAAATTAAAATAGTCTCAACAATAATATATATATCCTAAAATTCAAAAGAAAAAGTATTTTTCCAATAGTATTTATTTGTTTTTTAAATCATGATCACTGATATAAATCAAACTTAAAAATGTAAGGAAAAAAATTAACTTTGAAAACAATTCATTAAATTTTTTAATCAAATAAGTTAATTAAGTATACCTTGGTTAGAAATTAAATGGGTTATTTGGAATGAAAAATTGGATGAAGGAAATTTTCTCACAAAGTTCTTCAATATAAAAATTTACTTTAAGGAATTAATAGTAAAATTTTCAAATATTATGATCATTTCATCCGAAAATTTAAGTCGTTAGACACAAACATTATGATTTTTATCTGAATACATGATCTTTTAATATGTGATGCTCTGATATGTAATAAATATATTTATGCTTGATCATTAACACCTGTCCTATTTTTAAGAAAATGTTGATTACGATACAAAAAATTTTACTTGCTTTCATTATTTGCAAATTAAACGATGTGCATATATACTACTATTAACATATACAATTATTTAACATTTATATTTATTTAAAGATAACTATTTATTACTTTTCTTTGTTAAAGTATTTAAGTAACTTTTTGTATGTATATACTTTAAATAAGATCAATCATATTGAAATTAAATATGTTAATATAATTTTTAAAATTCTTTCTTTCATGTGTGCATATGTTAATATTGAATGGTCATTTAAATTCTTATATCATTTGTCTAAAATCCGTTCACGTATACTTTCTTGTAAAAAATAACAAAATATGTATTAATATAATTATGTTCACCAATTCTTAGTCAATCTTTTTCCTCAACTCTTGGAAGAAATATCATTTAAGAATTAGTTTCGTATTAATATATTATTTGATCAATTACTAATCATTAACAAATATATATAAATATTTTTTAAATATACCATATATATATATACACACAGTCACAACGTTTTAAGCAACTGTCACACGCACATATATACGCACACAATATTATACATATTAATATATCTATATATATAAGATATATATATATATATATATATATAAGTGAGCAATGTGCCATAAATGTTAGGAAATCATAAAAACCACGCACAAAAATAAAGAGAGAATCGTCAGTTCACACTGGTCTAACTAGTACCGGTTCGATCGATTTTTACCGGTTTCCACTAATGCAATTGACATTGATTTTAGGGAGTAATTCGAACCAGATTGGCCACCAGTTATCGATATTTACTGATTTTCACTGATTCAATCGAGCATTGATTTTAGAGAGTAATTCGAACCGGATTGACCACTAGTTATCGATTGAACTAGTCCGACGAATTGGTTCAGTTCGATTTTCAAAATGTTGATTAAACTATTCATAATTTCACACGCAGGGAGAGAGATGCAAACCTTAAGCTAATAGTAGATTGAAGCTTGAACTTCCCTTCCTTTGTGTAAACCTCTTCATGAAACTCATGCAACTCTCTACTATCTCTAGGAACCTCCACTCTCCACTTCCTCAAAGCCGCCACTATGACCCGACCCATTCTCGTAAACGGGCTCCCACTGGGCTTCTTATGCCTATAAAACGGTGACCCAATTAAAAAAACCATAATCGCCACCGCAAGCCCGACGGTGGGGATCCCATAACCCAAGGCCCACCCCACATTGTCTTGTATATATACAAGAACAGTGTTGCCAAATAGAATGCCTATGAAAATGCTGAACATCCACCAATTGAAGAAGGAGAGCTTTTGGGCCTTCTCTTTCCGGTCAAAATCGTCAAACTGGTCGGCCCCGATTGTCGATATGTTGGGCTTTGTACCGCCGGTTCCGAGGGCTAAGATGTAGAGGGCGGTGTAGAAGGTGGAGAGTTCTAAGGTGGTGGCTTTGGGGCAGTTGGTGGAGTTTGTGGTGGTGCACGGTGGTGGTCGTAGGCCGGGGACTGAGACTGCTAGAGTTAGCAGGCACATGCCCTGAAAGTTATAAAAGAGAAGTCGATTAGGCCTAATTCAATTGTTTAAATCGAGATTTTAAAATTATAAAGTTATCGGAGTACAAAAGTCATGCAATTGTATATATAGCATTAGCATGACATATACCCACCATACTAAATTTTGTACATGTATTATGCAGTTATATATTAAAATATAAAATGAAATACGAAAAATGGAACAAAAGATATGTAAGTAATTCAAACCCCTTATTTACATTCACCGGCGGAGCCACGTTAAGGACAATGGGTGCCATTGACCCCACTGAACATGCCAAATTCCCCCACATATAAGTATAGTCACATATAGTGGTCATGTCATCTATTTATTTCTTTCTTCTTGAAATTATAATTAATTTGTATTACAATTGAATGGAGAAACTCAACAAGGAAGTCTTGATTTGTGAAGTTGAAGGGGAAAAATAATAATATTTTAAATTCTTGCAATTATATCAAAATGGAATGCCTTGAGGCTTGAACTGTGATAAATTATAATTTGTTTTTTTATTTAATTCATAAATTTGAGTTTGTGTTTAAAATAATTTACATTTCTTGTTCTAGTAGCTAGTGAGTGTCCTAGCTACATGATACTGATAAATTACAATTAATATTGCATTTTTAAACATTATTATTATGAATTGCTTTTAGAATATGAGAAGCAAACATATACATTTGGAAAACCCAATTTGTAAGCTTAAATTTCTTGTTTAGTTATATTTTAGTAGAAATTGACAATGTTTAAATTTCTTCCATTAATTTATTATAAATAAAATTGATGAGAATAAATTATTATGTATATATATAATATTACTTGCCTAATTATCTAATTGGCCCTGCTTGAACAAATTTTTCGCTACGCCACCATTTACATTTGATGATGCATTGAGGTCAAATTTGATTATTGTGATTGCTATATATTGAAGTGTTCTCAATGAATTCAGTCTTTAAGTTTTACGGTTGAACTCAGATTAGAGAGTTGTATCGTTTATTCAGGATTGGAGCATGACCCAAGATAGGGTTTTGTATCGTCTTGTGGCAGCTAAATTGCAAAGATCGAAAATTTTCTAATACAATATAGTTTTAAGAAACTTAAATGATGTACTACAACCTATCAGATGCAAGTGGATATTAAGTTTTCTTATGTTAAATTTGAATTTTTTATATACAGTGGCAGAGCCACGTATGGTTCAGTGGTGCATGTGCACTCCTAACCTTAAATTATCCCATATAAATGTAGTTAAATTTGAATAATCACCATAATTGTCTTTTGTAATACATTTTTTGGTGCACCCTTTATTTTTTTCAGTTTAATTATTTATATTATCTGTAACTCGTAATCGGAAGATACTCCCCCTAACCTTAAGGTCCCTACTTCAGCACTATTTTACAAATTATCTAGAAATTTCTGAATTTATCAAGCTGGAGAGTCGTTAATTACAGGTTCATTACTAGTTCGATCTTTAATATTTTCTCGTCCCCATAGTAGATTTTATGATTTGGTTAAAGACGGAAAAGAGAAAACAAATATATAAACAGAAAATAAAGTGCTTCCATTTAAATTGGGAGAGGAGGGGGGGGGGGGGGGTGGATCTTTAAAATAAAGGAAATAGTCTATCAATAAAAAGGATATTAAATAACCAGGATAAAGAGTATAATAGTAGGAGAAAATTCTTACCCAAACTTCGTCGAACATAACAAATTATATGAATACACTTGCCAAATAATTGGCTATTTTTCCTAAATTATCGATCATTCACAGAGTCAGTGTAAAATACTTGCTACATGATTAATACTGATTTGATAGAGTTAGGTCTAGGTTAGAATTTTTCAAGTAGAACGTATTGTCAAAACGGACTCATGAGATTGCTATCTATTTGGGTATTACCCAAATAGTGTTTCTAATGATACATTGAATATGACGGTATCATGAATTTTCTTTTAACACCTTTTTTTCATTATTCATATTTAAATACAATAGCCAAAAACATAAAATTTGAATAGTTGGGCAACAACAAGGGGAAGTCTAAAATTAGGTATCTATGGTAATTATTTAACATTAGGTATCTTTTTTATTAGAGTACCTGATACCTGCTGAACAAGTTACATTTACCTAGAACCTGTTGTCCAGGTAACAATGGTTTTAATTATATGTCTAAGGTGCAATAACTTGAATTAATCTTATCCATTCATCATTGTGATATATACATATATATATATATATATATATATATATATATATATATTATCAAATATCATCTTATTTGACATCACAAAAAAAAAAATGTTTTCCTTTGAATATATTAATGTTAATAATCAATAAATTTGACGTGTACCATAAGAAGTCAAAAGTAATTATTTTTTTTGAAATAAATTAGCATGATAAAAATATATAGTCATACTCATAACACATAGAACAAAAGTATATTGAGATTTAAAATTTATTATTTTATCAATATAAAGAAAAAGTAGATGTAAAATTACAATGAAAATGACATATAAATTGATATATCCACCTCTTAGTTATACCTTCATTGTTTCTTATTAATTTAGTCAATTAATTTAATTGTGTTTAACATTTCAATATCGCTATTCAAATTTAATAAATTCTTTGCCAATTTGATGAAACTGTACACTAAAACTCTATAAATTCTATAAATTAATAGCTAGTTTTATAATTGATTTCTATTATACATTTAAAAGACTGAATTAGGAATTAAATAGAAAAAATTGATTAATACCATTATACACTAGAATGATATTTGGGGAAGAAGAAGATTTATTTATTTATTCATGCTTGAGTTTCGTTTTTATTGTCAAATTGATATGTAAATTTTATATATCGCAATTTTTTTAGTATCCAACGAAAGGAACTGCGAGGTATTTGTAATGAGATATTAAAAAATTATTAAAATTGTTAATAAAATTTATAGTTTTGTCATATCAAATTAGTAGAACAAGGGATAACAATAACATAATACAAAATAATTTTTAATGGCACTATAGAGTTCAATCGTGTATGGTTATATTCAAGGTTTACAATATAAATCACATTAATTATTTGATAAATTTATTTATTTTGCAAGATTAATCATTGTTGACAATAGTATTGTCCATTACTCATAATTAAAAAGGTTCTATTTAATCAATATTTCATTTGTTATCTGATTTACTCTAAATTGTGCACTCACTACACAGATTACGAAATGAAATAGAGCTCAAGCAGCTTGATTTATAGGAATATTACTAGACATATCCTAATAATATGTATTTTATCTAATTGTTTAATTAAATATTTTATAAAAATAAAATGTTATGTTACATTAATATATGTTACTCATTTTTGAAATTTTGTCGTAAGAAGCATAATTGCTTGCAATGAATAATGATATTTATTATTTAATTATTAGTTCCATTATTTACCTATGAAATTGGTTACCATGTTATTTATTCATGCCAAACTTCTATTCTTGATAGGAGTTTGCCTATTTCCACCAATTGAAAACCAACAATAAAAAATAAAAAATGAAAAAAGAGATAAGCTAAATACGTGATGAGATAGGGAGAGATTGGATAGAAGAGAAGTGGGAAAATGTAGATATGTGATAAGATAGAGAAAGAAAGAGGTGAAAATTAGAAAGAGTTACCGGTAAATATTTTCCTTCCAAACCAGCTTAACAAGTCAAAAATAACACGTGGCGCTTAAAGAGAAGTGTACCTCATATTAAACTTTTATGATGGTACCTAATTTTAGACTTCCCCCAACAACAAATTTTACGTAAAAATAATTGTCCGTAACAATCTTAAAAATCATACAATATGTACGGTTCACTATCAGATTGTAACAGGACCAAGTCCATGATATAAAGTGGATAGGCCCATTGTTATTCCCAATCACAAAACGCTTGGCCAATTCTAAAGTTTTTGTCTACTTTTACGAACTTTGTTAAAGCTCTTAGGAATACCAAAAATGAAAAGACAGCCCACTATCTGGCCTATTTTGGCTCACATTATTACGACACAATTTTATTTTTTCTAGCCAATTGGAATTTTTTTTTTCCCTATACTATCACTCATTTTTGAAAAAATTACGATAACCACTCCTAAATTTAGTTAAATTAAAAAAATCCCTAAAACGTTCATAAGTATAATACCTTCTATGTTTTCACATTGTTATCAAGAAATAGGATGTTTAGTAGACATAAGGCTTTTAAATGTTTTCCGTTAAATTTATTTATGATTTGTCAAAAATACCCTTCTGTCAATTGTTTTTTTTACTAACAAAAATAACCTTTTAGGTATTTTTCTTCTTTTGCAATATAAGTTATTGCAATACCTAAAAATTGGTTTTTTAAGTAAAAAAAAAAAAAGCAAAAGACTAATTGAAGGATATTTTTGAAAAATCTCAAATTAACTTCATAGAAAACATCTAAAAATCTTACGTCTATTAACGGTAGGGTGTTTCTTGATAACAAATATTCCATAAAATTAAGAAAGTATATAATTAAGGAAGTAATTTTATACATGTGATACAAATATAAATTATGCAATGGAAGATGAAACACCATTTTGCAATAAAGGATTCTATCTAGAATGGGTGAGGCCGAGACCACGAGGGGCATGAGTCCAATTCTATCAATATGGATATCAGTATGCTAAACAGTAGTGTATATTTATGATCTCTTATATCGTAATTTATTTGTATTTGATAATTATTCATAATATGATAATTGATGTATAACTTAATTTTGATTGGAGAGTACTATTAATACATAGATAATAGAACACGCATATGTAGGTACCAGTAAATAGACGGCACAAGCAATGAGGAAGGTCCAATAGCGGCCGAGGTGAGCATCAGCAACATAGGCGCCCAATATAGGCGTCATCCACACCGCACCCATCCAATATGTGACATTATTTGAGGCCGTTACGGTTCCCTGATGCAGCTTCTTTGTTAGGTAAAGCACCAAATTTGCCGATATCCCGCAGTAGGCCATTCTTTCAAATATCTCATACACTGCACCACCAACATTAATATTAATCATAAACTAATTCATTGATCATATGCGAGAGAGAGAGAGAGAGAGAGAGGGAGAGATGAGAAGTATTGTTACCAACAACGAAGGAACAAGCAGTCCATCCACCTCGCTTGGATCGAAGAACAGGGTTTCCTTTGAGATCCACCGTTCCATCTTCTGTATATTGATCACTAATTATCCCATTTTCTCCAACTGCCATTTTTGTATATCTTTATTTGCTCTAATACTAAACTAGAGTGGAAAGAAATTTTGGCAAAGTTTTTGTAGTGAGTTTTTTTGGCGAAAAGAGAGTCCTTTTATACGCGCGGCTTTTTGTGTATGTCGTAGCATAGAATGTATGGAGATGCGGCTCAATCAACTTGTGGGACTCTGGATAATATGCACCCCCCACCCCCCACCCCCCAACCCCGCCCACAAACTCTTGTATGGACTCGGTGCTCCAAGTTTATATGTGAACCAAATGATTGAATTGTATGATATTTTATAAATATTGATATTTTTTATAAATTAATTATTGATGTAGCATAATTCAAATCGTTTGGTACATGGGAGCATGTCAGAATTCCGCGCTCCCTACCCTCCCAAACAAAAGCTTGCAATTATAGTCCATGTTGTATATAGCGCAAGATTGATACATACATATAAATATGAATACCTCCCAAAAAAAAGAGAAAAAAATTAGATTGATAATTGTGTCGAAATTCTATTTTTGTGCTATCAGTTTTCTATTTAAAAATAAAGAAAGTTTGATTATTTATGACAAAAATATATTGATGAATATAAATCTCTTGATGAAATAACAGTCTTATTTTTCAATAATTTTAGAAAAGTTTGACTTTAGTTACTTTTTTTATTATTTATTACAATATGCAAAAGAAAAAAATTACTGCACAAGTCCGAAAGTGTTAGATATATTCTTGGTAGTGTGTCTAACGTGCCATTAAAAATATTGGACTTATTTGATTTTAATTTAATTTATGAATACGCTAAATGATACACCACGTACAACATTGCACGATTTCAAATTTTAAGAGTATGGATGTATCTTAAGTTAAATTTGATTTAGTTTCACCATTAACTACATTGGGTGGCTGAATAAATGGCCATGATGTGTGCAAAAATTATGTAGTTTCATGGAAAAAACCATAAATGAATATACATTTATTTTATTCATTTGAATTAAATTTTCATTAGGCTATAGTTAAGAATTTTCGAAGAGTTGATAAATTCCAGAAACATTAAACATTGTCCAATTTAACGAACATTTAGTTTGGTTTTCTCTATTGATTGATAGTAAGTAAACATTGTCCAATCGACTAACTATTAAAAAATATTTAAATTTACTATCAATCAATCAATATCAATACTATTATATATTTGAGAAAGGTGTTTGACTCAAATTCCTCTAATTTTGACTAATTCTAATTTTTTAAAATTTAGAATTTTTTAATAAACAAAAAATATAATCTTCAATGCAATCATGACATTTAATCAAATTCAAATTTTATTTTTTCTAAAAAATCAAAAAATATCACTTTCAATGCAATCATGACATTTAATTTAATTTCAGAATTCTAAGAGTCACACAAGCAAAAAAATAAAGTTGATAAAAAAATTTTCACCATATTTGAGAAAGGTATTTTACTCAAATTCATCTAATTTTGACTAATTTCTAATTTCTTAGAATTTTGAATTCTGTTCAAAACAAAAAATATAATATTCAATGCAATCATGACATTTAATCAAATTCAAATTTTATTTTTTCAAAAAAAAAATAAAAAATATTATTTTCAATGCAATCATGGTATTTAATTTAATCCCAGAATTCTAAAAGTCACACAAGCAACAAAAAACAATGGTAATTTCTTTTTTTTTTTACCTTTTGGACTAGAATACTAATAGGCACATCTCCATAAGAAAAACAAATCAATTTAGTAACTTCAAGCTATTTTTACATTTTCTATGTTTTACAGATGCGCCTACACTACAAGAAAACGCTCAAATTTCGGCGGAATATTCCGCAGCAATTTTTCGGCGGAATTTCGGCGGAAAATTAAAAAAAATAAAAAATAATATTTTTTAAATTTTTCGGCGGAATTTCCGCCGAAATATTTTAAAAATTAAAAATAAATAAAAAATAAAATTTTTAAAATTAAAAATAAATAAAAAATAATAATTTTTAAAATTTTCGGCGGATTTCCGCCGAAAAATTAAAAAAATTAAAAAAAAATAAAAAATAATATTTTTTAAATTAAAAATAAATGAAAATTAATAATTTTTAAATTTTTCGGCGGATTTTCGGCGGAATTTCTGCAGAAATATTTAAAAAATTAAAAATAAATAAATTTTTTTTAAAATTAGAAATAAATAAATAATAAATTTTTTTAAATTAAAAATAAATAAAAAATAATATTTTTTAACTTTTTCGGCGGATTTTCCTCTGAAAAATTTTAAAAATTAAAAATAAATAAAAAATAAAATTTTTTAAATTAAAAATAAATAAATAATAATAATTTTTAAATTTTTCGGCGGATTTTCGGCGGAAATCCGCCGAAAAATTAAAAATAAATAAAAAATAATATTTTTAAATTAAAAATAAATGAAAATTAATAATTTTTAAATTTTTCGGCGGATTTTCGGCGGAATTTCCGCAGAAATATTTAAAAAATTAAAAATAAATAAAAAATATTTTTTTTTAAATTAAAAATAAATAAAAATAATTTTTTTTTAAATTTTTCGGCTGATTTTCGGCGGAATGTCCGTCGAAATATTTAAAAAATTAAAAATAAATAAAAATTTTTTTTTTTAATTTTTCGACGGATTTTCGACGGAATTTCAGCCGAAAAATTTTAAAAATTAGAAATAAATAAATAATAAAATTTTTTAAATTAAAAATAAATAAAAAATATTTTTTTAAATTAAAAATAAATAAAAAATATTTTTTTTAAATTAAAAATAAATAAAAAATAATAAATATATAATGTATTGAATTATGACAACAAAGTGAACATAGCCTAACGGTAAGGGAGTTGTTTGCCAACTGAGAAATCGAAGGTTCGACTCCCAGCAGCCCCAAAAGCTGGGATAATATCGGGCGTGTTTACGCACGCGCGCGCGAGCTGGATCGAGGTCGCGTTTTCGACTCCTAGGTTGAGCAATTGAAATTTTATTTTCAAAAAATATAAATTAAATTTCGGCGGGAAATTCCGCCGAAAATTTATTTAATTAAAATATATATATATATATATATATTTTTTCCGCCGAAAATCCGCTGAAAAATCACTACCGACAAAGGTTTTTTCGGGAGATTGAATCCGCCGAAATTTATTTTTTCCGCCGAAAATCTGCCGAAAATTTGGCCGAAAAAACTATGTTTTCTTGTAGTGCTATTGGTATCTTTTGAGGTAACTTTTCAAGCTATTTTTGTGTTTCTTATATTTTTCCCTATATAATGGTTTTTACTTTTCTAATTTTTTTTTTCTGTACAACGATTTTTATGTTTCTTATTTTTCTTTTCCTGGTTTGTGTTTTTCATTACTGTTTTCCTATTTTTTTGGGTACATTTGTTAGTTTGTTTTTTTTTTTTTTTCACGTTCTTTTGTTGACCTTTTCATTCT
Source organism: Petrea volubilis (assembly GCA_026212405.1). Classification (NCBI taxonomy): domain Eukaryota; kingdom Viridiplantae; phylum Streptophyta; class Magnoliopsida; order Lamiales; family Verbenaceae; genus Petrea; species Petrea volubilis. The sequence goes on along the minus strand of CM047873.1, from coordinate 6,720,274 downwards.
TCTTGATTAGAGAGAGAGAGAGGAATAGTTTAATAGAGTTTAATGAATGATAGGATCTTAGATGTATAGGGAGAATAAGAGTCCAGATTATGATAAATTTTTACATTTCGCATTTTTTTTCTTGATTTGTGTTTTTCGTTACTATATTCCTCTTTCTTTGGATATATTTGTTTGTATTTTTACGTTTCTTTTGCTCACCTTTTCATTCTTCTTGATTAGAGAGAGAATGATAATTTGAATCATTCTTGACTTCATACTATTTTATTAAATCTCAAGAAGTTCTTTTGTACATGGTGTAAGAAGTGATTACAATTTTTGTTGCCTCAATTCAATTCATTAAAATAATGGTTACTTTTCAATACAAATTAATTAATTTCTTGTTGAATAAATTTTATATTAAATTAGTATATTGATTAAGAAGTTCTCGGTCAAATGTAAGAGTTGAATGGCATTTTTGTTGCCCTGGTCCAATTCATTTTTTTTCCTTTCAAAAGGTTCATTTAATCGACTATTGTACAATTCATATTTCATTAACAAGAAGGATAAATTGTTAGTTTTTAATTCAAAGAAAACTTCGACAGTGGATTTAATTATATCAAATTGAGTCAATTCACTCCTTCAATAATAAGACTAACGAAAACTTCAATAATAGGTTTAGTTGTTATTTTAGTACATACGTGTGTGTAATTCAATTTATCTTTAAATTAATTGTTGTTTTGTTTTATATTGTGTTGATTGAGTGATATTTTGTAATTATTTTATTTTAATGAAACCTTTATTAATATATTTAATTCTCAAAAATCATCATCACATCTCATGAAATTATATTATTCAAACTTAGCTCCTTTGTTCGCAAGTCAAAATGTCGTCCAACTCGCTCATCTCATTCAATTAATTGGTGGTAGTTTTCATCGCAACTTTCATTTAAATTGTTTATTGTTGAGTTTTATATTGCTCTAATTCAACAATCTTTTGTTATTTTTAATTTAATGAAAAACTTCGATAATGGATTCAATTGTATCAAAATTGAGTCAATTCACTCCTTCAATAATAGGTGTAACGAAAACTTCAATAATAAGTTTAATTGTCATTTTTGTACATACGCATGGTGTAAATCAATTTATCTTTAAATTAATTATTAATTTTTTATATTGTATTGATTGAAAGATCTTTTGTTGTTATTTTATTTTAGTGAAACCTTTATTAATATGTTTAATTCTCAAAAATTATCATCATCTCATGAAATTATATTATTCAAACTCAATAATAAAAAAAATTGCTTTTGTATTCACATAATTTTAAAAATATATTTTGCATAGAATTCATTGCAATATGAATTGTAAATATGGTTTTTAATTTAAATTTTTTATTGATATTATTCATTCCGTGCATAGCATGGGTTACATACTTGTGTATATATATATATATATATATTATAATTTTGTAATTAGAGAATATGTAGTACATGTATTACTTAGATACCAAATTTGGAGATTGTTTAATTTTCAAGTATGCTCATGTTATTTTGGAGGACAATTATAATGAAGAATTACGAAATAATCAATCTTTATTACCGATCGATACAAACATAAAACGAGCTAAGTTTTTAGAGTTTCCCATCATCTTCCAAACTGAAAACATATTTTGAGAATCTATTATATTCAAAATTCCTTTTATTAATTTTTAAAATTTTAAAATATTTATTTCTTTTCTACTTTTAGAGATAATAAAAACTGTATTGTTTCATATCATATTAATTAGTAGACATCTAAGTCATACAATTAAAGAGATGATCTATTCATTATTTGTCACAAAAAAAAGGAGAGACCAATTCATTTTCATAGATAAAAAGAAAGGAAAAAAAAGTAAGCATTGATTGGATTGATAATAAAATAGAATATTGAGTCTCGACCAGTGATTCAATTGATGATAAAAAATAAGAATTCTTAGAATAATTTCTCATTAAAATAACTTAAATTGCACACATCAAATATGTTCAAATACTAATACGGTGAAAATATTTATATATTTAATATGATCGAAACCGTTGCTCCATTACTCCTTTTGCCCTTTTTTTTCCCCTAATGATTGATATCATTTGTTTTTTATAATTTATTTATATTATATAATTAATTTTTCCCAAGTCCCAGCTCTCGCTTTCAGTTGTTATTTACTTTTACAAAATCTTTATCCCAAGTCCATGCAGGTAAGGATTGGCAAGTTGGACGTCATTTTCCCGTGCAACTCCCAAAAATCTTAGCCATGACCTTTTTGCTTAGTGGAGGTATTATTTTTGACTTCCTTTTAGCCCGAAAAAGATGGGTCCTTTCAATAATAAATTTGTTTTTTTTGTTCTTTTATCTCTTCTTTTATTTTTTTTTCTTTTTTCTTTTTTGAGTAAGTTATATTAATAAAAGTTTACTATTATAAGTAGAACTCAAATTTCAATTTTTTTGTCGAACAAATATTTGTTTGAACATGATTCGTTGTGTCCACGGATGGAGCCAGGATCTTGGGTTAGGGAATGCACCTACCAATTATGAATTATAGATAATACATACGATTAAATTAAAAAGAAAAAAAAAAACCTAGGATGTGCACCGAAAGGAGTGTTCTAAAGGACAATTAAGGTGATTATTCAAATTTAACATTATACATATGATATATCATAAAGTTAAAAGATGCATGTGCACCGTCCAAATTATATGCGACTCTGCCACTAGATGTGATAGAAATAACATGATGGACAACCTGAAAATCATGACTCCATGAATCCAGTAACCAATCTAGTTAACTGCTAGATATGTACTGGGAATTAAATGCTGAATATTGAATGGTCATTGCCTTCAGAAGTAATGCAACCTTTTATAAATGAGGGATATTTGATATTTAGATCATTAAAAATTGCGCTGATCAATGAATGCGTCGAAGGAAAACATAACCAGCAATCAAAAATAAACATTCCAGCTTTAAATAATATGTCTCATTTTCAAGTCTGAATTTCCAGCTGATGAGATGTAGTTCGATTCACCAAGTTAATGATCCAAGATTATGGGGTTCTGGGTTCAATTTCTCATAAAAATGTGTAGATTTTGTTTTTATTTTGATAATAATCTATTTGATTGTTCTAGTTTGTTGGTAAGTTTTTCGTTTGATTATGATGAAGTATATTTTCTTTGTTATATGAATTATGATATAATAAATTTACTTGTAACAGGTAGGCTATTGACTAAATAAAATGTACTCTAAAAAAATGGTCTAAAATTCCAAATGCATCGCTCGTGAAAATTCTTAAGCATGCTCCAAATAAAGAGAAATTTTGTCTCAGCGATTGACAAACATTGGTGTTGAGCTCACCCTTCCTCCATTTTGTTTTGTAGATGCTACATTTGATATAATGTATTAAGTGGCTGAATGGATAATATGTGTCCATTTAATTCAGTTTTAACAACTTATTGAAGTTGTGACGTTACTTTAAAACACATGATAGTCATTCAATTATTGAATACGGTGTTCAAACGCAATATAAAATAATTTAGAAAAAAAAATAAGAAGCTCCTTAAATTAGAATTTTTATGTTATTTTTTATTTCAAGTAAATCTTTCCATCTATTTCTCATTTTCCAAGGAAGTCCAAATGTTTTTTCTCTCGTTTTGAGAGCATGTGTTTCTCTCGTTTTGAGAGTCGGGGTCCATTTGACATCTTTTCTTTTCTAGTCTCTTCTAGTTTTCCCAAACCTGTTTTCTCCACTTTGCTTTGCGTCTTATTCCTGATTTCGTGTTTTTTCTTTTCACTACTTACCCAGGTACCTCTTCAGGAAAGGCGGCACATTCCAGATCTGTGGCATCTCTAGCGGTTACCCTTAGTTGGACGGTTCGAGTATATCATCAATATCTGACTAGGATGGAATTGGACAAGGAGATCGAAAGGATGAATAGGGTTCTGGAGTTGACAGAGGAAGAGGGGGTTGGCAATGATGTACCATTGGATGTGTGGAAAGGAGGGGTGGCAGATGACTCATTCTATGTTGTGGGGAAGGTACTGACATAAAAAAGTGTCAACTTTGAGTTCTTTCGCAGGACCATGACAGCAGTAATGTGGTCGTTAATGGGGATAGAGATGAAAATCATTCAAGGGAATCATTTTCTCATCCGCCTCAAACATGCCGTGGACAGACGCAGGATAATGGAAGGGTCTCTATGGGCTTTCGAGAAGAACCTCATAGTTCTAAAACTAATGGAGGATGATGAGGACCGCTTGGCAATAGAACTAGACTGGTGCGAATTTCACATCCGAATACACAACCTGTCTCTAAGTAAGATGACGAGGGGGATGGCGGAGTATATTGGAAACAAGATTGGGAAATTCCGGGATGTTGAGTGCTTGTAAACATAACCATACCACTGAAACGGGCTCTCCGTCTATGAGGACCAAGTGGAGACGAGCTAACGGTTTCGTTTACCTACGAGAAATTACAGAACTTCTGCTACCTATGTGGAATTTGCTACTACATACAAAAATCCTGCCCGTTGCAACTGCGGGAGGGATTTCAAGACCCAGGACTCGATACGCAATATGGGCTATGGTTGAGGGTGATACCATCTGAACAGCGGGATGGCCGGAATATGTTCGCCGGCGGTAGGGACGGGGGGGTGACGATGCCACAGTTCTCGTTGGACAAAGGAAAGAAGATCGCAGATGATTTGGATAATCCCTAGATTTGGGGATCAGACGGGAGCCAACCACAAGTTCCCTTTCTTGAACACCAACAAATCCCACCAAATCAGGTACTTGCACCAGGCCAATTTCCTAAGCCTTCCTCTCATATCTCTAGCTTATCACCAAAGCCATATAACAACCCTCTCCATACCCTGGATTCCCCAACTTCACCTAATGGACTTGAGCCCATTAACGAAAATAGTCCGCCTATGTATACCAGGCCCACTATTGCAAACATGGAGTGGGCTATAGTCCCAGCCCGTATAGACCCTACCAACCCTTAACCAGCCCAAACGAGACATCCCACTCAATATCTACCCATTAAAAATGAAATACATGCGCTCTGCAACCCAAGTAACCCCCAGCTATGAACTAGCCCAAAAAGTACACCCAAACACTCTCATCGATATAACTAACTTTTAGCTTAGCCCAAACTTAAACCCGCACCTTTTTAACATACATGTATGGCAAAAGGGACACGAAATAACTGTTTCCCCTGGTACCATTGTTGATAATACCAATATGAATTCCCAGAGACGACGAAAGGTTAAAGCTATCCGAAAACAACCACAAAAACAAAGGAACAAAGTGACAGAGGAATGCAACAAAGAACAGATAATGAGGACTGAAGTGGATGAAACATCGGCGGCGGCTATGAGGCACCCCTGTCGATAGCCATGATCGCCCTATGTTGGAATTGCTAGGGGTTGGGGGGCCTCGGGCAATTCGCGGACTAGATAGTATTATCCAGCGATACCACCCCCCCCCCCCCCTGATCTTCCTCTTGGAAACCAAATATAATAAATCCAAGTTTGAGAGATTGAAGGTCAGATTGGGATATTTTGGTATTTGTGTTGAAGCATCAGGACAGAGTGGGGTTTTGGGATTACTTTGGCAATGCAACATTGTGGTAATAGTTCTTGGTTTTTTGAGACACTTTATTGATGTGCATGTTAACCATGAAGCGGGGGGAGTGGATTGGAGGTTCACAGGGTTCTACAGGCATCTAGACAACCAACTTAAGCATGTATCATGGGAATTGCTCAAGAAACTGAAAGATAGAAGCTCAGCACCTTGGTTAGTCGCGGGGGACTTTAATGAAATACTGAGCAATGAGGAAAAACAAGGTGGACCTCTACGACAGCCAGGTTATATCAACGCATTTCGAGATGCAGTAACATAAACAAATCTGCTCAATTTGGACTATTTGGGGCCCCGCTTTACATGGTGTAATCGAAGGCCGACACCCAACACTATGCGCGAAAGGTTGGATAGAGCCCTTGTGAACGAAGGTTAGATTTAGAGGTTTCCGTTAGCACGGGTGACGAATGTGGAATCGAGTTATTCGGATCATACAATGGTGCTTATTGAACTCACTCCAAAGCCAAATAGAATAAATGTGGGGAGGAAACTATGGGGATTCGAGACAATGTGGCTATCAAGGACGGAGTACGCTCGGGTTATTGAAGATAACTGGGTTCCCAAAACCCAACCAGGTTCGAGCTTACAGAAGGTCATGGATTGCATGGCAAATTGTGGACTTGCGCTAATCAACTGGAGCCGTGATACATTCTACCACTCCAAGTAACGATTTAAGGAATTGGAGAGGAAACTAGATGAATTGAGGGGTGGTACTATTACGAGGGAGACTATAAATGAGGAAATAGAAGTGCGTAAGGCGCTGGAAGAGGCACAACCTAATGAGGAGATCATGTGGAAACAACAGGGTAAGGCGCCATGGCTCAAGGAGGGAGATCATAACACATCCTTCTTCCATGCGAAGGCCTCTTATAGATATGCAAAGAATTGAATTTTGGGGTTGAAGGATCGTCAAGAAGTCTGGCACGAAAGTAGTCAGGAGGTTATAGAGATTATATCAAAACATTTTGTAGAGACATTTGCTAGCAAGAGAAGAGAGTACGAGAGTCAATATTGATAAAATCCTAGATATTGTTAGACCAAGGATTAATGTGGAAATGCTTGTAGATTTAGAGGCACTGTATACACTTGATTAGGTATCAACCGCGTTGGGCTAGATGTGTCATCTCAAATCCCCAGGCCTGGACGGTATGCCACCTTTGTTCTTTCAAAAATTTTGGACTTTCCTTGGTGCTGATATTATTAAATGTGTTCTTGATCATCTTAATTGTAATATTAGTGTGGCCCCATTAAATTTCACACATATTATACTATTACCCAAAGTGTCTGAACCAGAGTTAGTGTCACAATTTCGTCCCATTTCATTGTATAATGTTATCTTCAAAGTTGTGTCAAAAACGCTCTCAAATCGGTTGAAGCCTTTCCTGAATAGTATTATATCCTCATTGCTTACGAGATAACTCATTTTTGAAATGCAAGACAAAAGGAAAAACCGCGTTCATGTCAATTAAATGGACATAAGTAAAGCGTATGATACGTTGGAGTGGAATTTTATACATGCCGTTCTTGTTAAACTTGGTTTTCCATTTCGGTGTATTGAAATGATCATGGATTGTATCACAATGGCCACGTTATCTTTAATGCTGAGCGGATCCTATTTTGGTTTCCTTACTCCTCAACCGGGGGTCCATTAGGGAGACCCCTTGTCTCCTTACTTATTTTTGTTCTGAGCAGAGATTCTGAGTTGCTTACTACAGGAAGAAGAAAGAAAGAATAACATTCAGGGTACTGCAGCAAGCCGACGAGGGCCTAAGATTTCCCACCTCTTATTTGCGGACGATACCTTCATTTGCTGTAAAGCGTCGGCCGAGTCCATTGCCTGTGTCTAGAGGGTGCTTGATAAATATGCCAAGGTGTCGGGCCAAGAGGTGAACAGGCAGAAGTCTGCAGTGGTTTTTAGCAAGGACTTGGAACTTCATGAACAATAGTGGTTGGCGGCACTGCTCGGAGTCATTAGAATTGAGAGTCATGGACTGTAGTTGGGGTTGCCGGCACTAGCAGACGGGTTAAAAAAGGTTCTTTTCAGCTCCATTAGGGATAGAGTGTGGAGGAGAATCCAAGGCTGGTCTAAAAAAAGATTGTCCTCTGCCGGGAAAGAGATTCTAATAAAGTCGGTCATTCAATCGATACCGATGTATGCGATGCCAGTTTTCAAGCTTCCCCCCACGTTTGTGGAGGAAATCGAGTCTATGACATGGATTTTTTGGCGGAGTAGTCGTGGTGCGAAAAAAATACATTGGCTCTCGTGGAATGAGTTGTGTAAAAGCAAGAGGGATGGGGGCTTTGGGTTTCGTGACTTGGGGCTTTTAACAAAGTGCTACTGGCAAAACAAGGCTGGAGACTTGTCGCTTACCCAGATGGTTTGGTGGCAAGAGTTTTGAAGACTAAATATTATCCGAATGGTGACTTTCTTCAGGCAAAGTTGGGCTTTAGACCTCTTTCACATGGAGACGTATATGGGAATCGATACATGTGGTTCGCGCAGGGCTGAAATAGTGAATCGGAGATGGTTCGAAGGTGGACATTTGGTCCGATCCATGGTTGAATAGGCCGTCCACGTTTGGACCTATAACACCCAAGCCTTCGGACACGAATCTAATGACAGTCTACCAGCTTATCGATGAGCAAAATTCGTGTTGGAAGCGGGATCTGCTGGAGTCTGTTTTTTGGCCTATTGATGTTACCAAGATCGTCCGAATTCCACTTGGCAGAATGGGTAGGGATGACAAGTTATGCTGTCACTATTCTAAGAATGGGGAATTTTCTGTCAAGAGTGCATACCAAGTCATTACAGCCTCAAGTGGTGACGGGGAAACTTCGTCGAACCAAGAAAACTCAAGGGTTTGGAAGCGAATTTGGAACGTGCATGTTCCTCGAAGGTGCGAGTGTTTGCATGGTAAGCCCACAGGACCATTTTACCTCTGGCATATACTTTACGATTGCGACATCTCAGAACGGATGCTACTGCCCATGGTACAGATCAATGAATGAGACTAACATACATGCGTTCAGGGATTGTCACTTTGCAAGACAGGTGTGGGAGCTCTCGGGACTGCCGTGGAGGACCATCAACGCGGGGATCATGATGACGGATGGATTGGGCAAGCTCTCTTGAAACTAGACAAAATTGAGGGAGGCTTTTTCTTAATAACCTTGTGGGCAGTATAATGGAACAGGAACAAAGCAGTTCATGGGGAGGTCCCCCTGAAACCAGGAGACCTTTGTGCTTATGCGAAAAATTACAATGACAGCTTTGGTGCCACCATGATCGCTGTAAGACCAGCAGCGGCACTGGATCTCACCCTCGGATGGAGGCCCCCACAGCCCGAGATAGTGAAGCTGAATTTTGATAGGGCATTGTTTCAGGCAACCCGAGAAGCTGGAGTTGGAGTAGTTGCACGAGATAGCGCAAGAGTAGTCATGGGCTGGAGCACGCACAGATTCTCGAATATTGATGATCCGTTCCATGCCGAGGTGTTAGCAGCTGGGCTTGCAGTAAGCTATGCGAGAAACCAGTCGTGGACTCGAGTAGTTCTTGAAGGGGATTGTGTAGCACTGATACAGAGACTTCACCAAAGGACGGATGATAGATCAAGACTAGGCGAGCTGATTTTGGATATTATTGATAGGTTTCTCGTTTTTGATTCTAGTCTTATTTCCCACGTATGCCGTGAAGGTAGGGATGGCAATGGATTCGGGTTAGACTGATTAGGGGCGAATTTTAAGGCTCCTAACTGGGTCCGGTGCGGGTCTCGGGTCTTTATTTTAAAACTCGGACCCGCCCTGATTAATAATTTATATATATTTTTATTTATTATTTTATATAAATTTATATAATATACATCTATATTTCACACATAAAAGTATATATTATATAAATAGTTACTTAAAAAAATAAATATGATACTCTTGTATATAAAAATAATTATATAACATTAATAAGCAAGTTATGATTTCAAAATTTATGGAAATAAATATGCGATAACGATGTTCATTTTTTAAAAAATTAAAATATGTTCATAAAAATTTGTAAATAATTAGTGCTTTAGTAATACTATTATTTTTTTCCATGTTTATAAAGTTGTAAAAATATCAATTTTCTTAAAAAATATATATATTTTTAATTATTTTAAAAATATAAACCGGATTTGCTGGATCCAACCCAGACCCGGCGGGTCCAGGGAGGGTACGGGCCCGGGTCCAAAAAATGCCCAGCGGGGCAAGTCCCGGGTTTGGACAAACCTGCCCCATACCAGCCCCGTTGCCATCCCTATGTGAAGGCAATAAAGTGGCTCATGTTTTGGGTAGGAATGCGATTGCTTCTTCGGAAGGATCGTCAAATATTCCTACTTTTCTTGCTCCTATTGTGAATCTTGACTCCTTGAGTTAATAAAGTGGTATTTTTATGTTTGAAAAAAAAAAATTCTAAAGTGGTATCTTGAAGTCCAAATGTTAAGTTTTAATCATTTTCGAAAGAAATTATCTTTGTTGTGCTTACATTAATTTTCTATTATTATTTAGTCATAAGTTAGTTTTCTTTGCCTATGTTGATTTGTTTATAGAAATCACTTTTATAAAAATAATTATAAAAGTTTTAATGTTTCTATTTAGTTCATTGAATTCTAAAAATTATTTTGATTTTAGATATTATTTTATATATCTTAAAAGCCATTAAAAATTCTAAAAAAATATATAATTTACTAAAATTTTATGTAATATTCGGTTCATTGAGTTTTTAAATTTAAAGGACAATGATTATTGAGTCAAAAGATTTAACTGTTGGACCTTTTGGGATGAAAACTAAGAGAACCTACTTTCTTAGTTTCAGAAAAACTACGTTGGTTCTTTATATATATATACACACACATATGTAGATATATATATATATATTATATTTTAAAGATATCTTGTAAATGAATTATTTTCAACAATTTAAATAGTCCATCAAGTAACAGCACCTGCAATCCAAAATGAGTTCTTATAGTAGATGGACTCGGTAAAGATTCGGTTAAAACCCGGGATTGGCCCGAATTAGTATTTGAAATTGGCGATCGTCCATAAACAATCTATACTGTCAATATTTGTAAACGTAACCAATATTTTATAAAAAATATTTTGAATTGATTGTATTTTAAAAAAAAAACAAAAACTAACTAATGAAAATATGTCAAACCCAATAGTAGGGATTTAAATTTGAGACCGTTGAAGTTCCCGTCTGAACTTGATGCCCAATATTCATCTACAAATTTATGAAGCACCAATAATTTACTAAGCGGGAATGATTCCTCCTAGACCTGTCAATGGGTAGGGTTTTACCCTACCCTGACCCTAACCTTAAAAATACCCGATTAGATATACCCTATACTAGGGCTGTAAACGAAAAATCGAAAATTCGATTACCGTCCGCATCCGTATCCGTTTACGAGGCATATTATCCGCATCCGTTTAAAACGGATGTATCCGTATCCGATTATAGGTATCCGAGTAATAAACGAATACGGATATGGTAATTAGATATCCGCTCCGTTTAATATCCGCTCCGATTGTATATCCGTTGGATATATCCGTTTACTTATATCCGTTATCCGTATTCGATAAATTATATTAAATTATTATTATTATTATTATTATTATTATATCCTTGTCTCTTCTTACTCTTTATATGATTTAATTAGATTATTTATTAATTTATATACATTATAAGAATAAATAGAAAAATAGGAATGAATAATATGAATTATATTAATTGTATTAATGATAAAATATAAACAGATTCGGATATTCGGATAAACTAATTCGGATATCCAATCAAATATTCGGATAAACGGATTCGGATATCTAAACAGATATTCGGATAATTGTTAGCGGATTCGGATATTCGGATATCCAAAAATTCATAATTATATTATATTTTAAAAAATACTAAACGGACACGGATATATCCGAATTCGCAAAATATCCGCCGAATGCGGATTCGGATATAGGTTGCCAATATCCGACGGATTCGGATTCGGATACGGATACTGTAAAATTTAATTGGATACGGATTCGGATACAGTATATCCGTTTACAGCCCTATCCTATACCCTACCCTACCCGATTTAAATATTTACCCATTGGGTATGCGTATTGGGTCTACCCTATTTTTAGGGTAAGGTATGGACCCTACCCGATCATATATTTTTTTTATTTGTCATTTTTTGATATTGTATTTTTTTTTAGCTCACACACTGCACACACACTGCACATATATTTTTTCACACACACACACACACTGCACACACACACACACAGTACACACACTGCACACACACACACAGTGTGTGTGAAAACACACACTGTACACACACAGTGTGTGTGTGAAAAAACACACACTGCACAAAAAACACACACTGCACACACACACACGTGTGCACACACACTGCACAAAAAACACACACACACACACACAGTGTATGTGTGTGTGAAAAAACACACACTGCACACACACTGTATTCACACACACACTGTGTGTGTTTGTGTGAATACAGTGTGTGTGCAGTGTGTGTTTTTTCACACACACATACACTGTGTGTGTGTGTGTGAAAAAATTCACACACAGTGTGTGTGTGTGTGCAGTGTGTGTGTATGTGAAACTCTGTGTGTGTGTGTGTGTGTGTGTGCAGTGTGTGTGTGAAACTGCAGTGTGTGTGCGTGTGTGTGTGTGTGCAGTGTGTGTGCGTGTGAAACTCTGTGTGTGTGTGTGTGCAGTGTGTGTGCGTGTGAAACTCTGTGTGTGTGCGTGCAGTGTGTGTGTGTGAAACTGTGTGTGTGTACAGTGTGTGTGCGTGTGAAACTCTGTGTGTGTGTGTGCAGTGTGTGTGTGTGTGTGAAAACACACAGTGTGAGTGTGTGTGTGTGTGTGAAAATTGTGTGCAGTGTGTGTATGTTAAAACACAATGTGTGCATTTAGTGTGTGTGTGTGAAAAATATGTGTGTGTAGTGTGTGTGAAAAATGTGTGTGCAATATGTGTGTTTGTGTGTGTGTGAAAAATATGTGCGCAGTGTGTGTGTGTGTGTGTGTGTGTGTGTGTGTGAAAAATATGTGTGCAATATGTGTGTTTTTGTGTGTGTGTGTGTGTGTGTGAATACCCATTGGGTAATAATGCGTGTAGTGTGTGAATACCCATTGGGTATCATTGCCCAATGAGTAGAGACGGGTAAGACCCTACCCTAACCCATTCATTTGTAGGAATATGGGTTAGGGTAGGGTACGGATAAATTTTAAAATTTTAAGGTATGAGTAGGGTACGGGTATAAAAAAAATAGGTAAGAATAGGGTAAAACCCTACTCATTGACAGACCTAATTCCTCCCACGTCCAACAAATATAAAAGTGTGGCGAGCGTCATAATGATTTAAATAATTCTTACATTATCAACTAATTTTTTAAGTTTATTTCTGATTAATATCTTGTATTATTACCGACTCTTTCAGTATACTAATTTCATATTTTAACAAAACATCAGACCTAGGTGAGAGGTCACGTGTCAGGGGCCAATAATATTAAATCTTATTTTATTGCATCAGAATATTGTTATTTATTTAAATAAAATTGTTGAGGTATATATACACATGCATGACATAAATTTTTTACTCAAAAAGCAGCTTGACATGCCACGTGGGACATGCGCTCACGTGCAGCTTCAATTATGAAACTGACAGATATTAAAATAACAAAGACTTAAGAAAAAAATACAGTTATGTATAGTGGTTGATCCGAAGCTTAAGCCACTATTTATATATATTTCACCATAAGATTTTAAACATGTAAAAATATATTTTATTAGTATGGAGTTTTTTAACAAACTGAAAAAAAAATAGAGTTTGGAACGATACGGAGCAACAAACTATTATCGTAACTAAGGTGTAACTAGTAAAGGCTTGGTACCAACACAGAGGTGTCTGGTCCTTAGCACACTAGCTAGTACACGTATTTAGCTAATCAATAGATAATAATGCTCATTCAAAATCAAGTAGAGGCAAACAGAGTGAATGAGGTACTTTTCTGGTACTACACACAGACGCTATTTATACTTGCAGCCGCATGCTTGTTAAATAAGGCAGGATATTCTTCCTTTTTTGATTTCAGTGAGTGAGAGCCGATGAATTGGTCTTAATAAGGTAAGAGGTTAACTTGTCAAAGCTTCATAAGATAGCCCAATCAAATCTTTCCATAGTTAAATCCTTATTTAAAAGATCATGTGCATCCAATCTTCTCAAGTCAGAAGATCATGAGGAATGCTGGCATCAACTCTTTCCAGTTCAGCCGTGTTTCCTTCCATTAGAAAATCATAAGAGATATTAGCATCAAATCCTGCCAAATCAGTCGAGCTCACATCATCATCAAAAAATTATGAGGGCTAAAAGAAACCAACAGCAGACTTAAAAAACCAAAAAAAAAGTAGAAATCAAGTGAAATTGTTTTGGCTATTTTTCCTAACTTGGGACCAAATAATGCCGTAGCAATTGTGTATTGGCAAGTCACGGGCGCACAAGCCTTCAAGTCATCCATTTAAAGATCACACGCATGAAAAATTAACAGAAAGACCACTATTGTGAATGTCCGCTAAAACATGGAATTAATATTGATTATTTCACCAACCATGAAACTAAGATTGCAAAATGGCATCATTGAAATTATAGTCTAATGACGGATTCAATTCGGGCACTATTTTTTAAATTCGAATCCTTTTTTATTTTTTGTAAGATAAACATACGTGTGTATAATATTTCTATTGATATTTAATCTCAATTTAATTATATTAAAAAAAAAAAAGTGCTTATACCGTGGACCAAAATTGCATAATTATACTCTATAATACACCGTCCTATTTTTATCCACAGTCCACAGCAGCAAACAAAGGCAAAGTCCGATTCGCACAACTATGGAAGGCCCAAGCAGCCCAAGCAGCCCCAGCAGCAAAGCTAGGATCGCGGCTGAGCTCCAAGGCGTGAAGCGAAAATCGGGGAAAACTTACGCTCAGATAGCCGAGGAGACCGGCTTGACCAACGTCTATGTGGCTCAGCTCCTCAGGCGCCAAGCCCAGCTCAAGCCGGCTACTGCCCCTCCCCTCCGGGCTGCCCTGCCCGGCCTCACCGATGAGCTCCTGCTCGAGATGGTCAAACCACCCCTGCGTTCGTATGACCCTAACTTGATTCAAGATCCCACTGTTTACAGGTCTCTCTCTCACTCTCTCTCGTGTTTCATGTTCTTCTATTTTTCTGATTTTCTTTGTTGTTCTTGAAATTGTTTTCTGGGAACTTTTTTTTTCGTGTAAGTGTTATGTCTAAGTTTTGATATTGTGGAAAATTCATTTTTTAGGACGGTTAGGGGTTTGTTTTAAAGAGAGTTGCTTTCGATGCTTACAATGAAATTAGAAACAGTTGATTCTGTTAGGGAGTGAAATAATGAAATCGAACCAAGCATTGATCATTGGATTGTGTTTAGTTATGCAAATCTCTATTGACAATGGGATTTCTAGTTTCCTGAAGTTTTGTTTTCCTTTGTTTTTCAGATTGAATGAAGCAGTTATGCATTTTGGGGAGAGCATCAAGGAGATCATAAATGAAGAGTTTGGTGATGGAATGTGAGTTTTTATTCCAAATTTTTTGATTTGCAGATGATAACTTGGAGGGTTCCGACTAGTTCTCAGAGAATGTAACATTCCTTTTGTGTTTGCTTATTGCGATTTTTCAGAATACGCAACTATCATAAAAGTTTTTTTTTTTTTTAAGACAACACATTCGTGTTAATTTTTGGAATTGAGTTTGTTTAGCTTTATGCTTCTGCATTTTGTGAGTTTTTTGTCGAAGAATGTGAAACATTTTTAGGCAAATGTGTGCTCTCTGCATTCCCAAGAGATACTAATTTGCTCGACAAACTTCATTCTTTGACATGTCTATGCTGCTGGATTATGGAGTGGTTACTGGTGAGAATTTGAGACCGATAAAATCTCATGTTATCGACAATAAGTTCAGTGGAACTTTTCTAAGTGCCGCAATACCGTGAGGGAACAGGGAGCTTTAGAGCCACTTTGCTGATACAATGGTGGACTAAATAGATCATAATAAGAACAAGCATTGATCAGAATAGTTAAACCCATCAAAACTATTATCGTTGCTAAAAATATCACCAATCTTGAATCTCGTCATGAAATATAGATCAACTTTGTTGTTATCTCTTTGCTCCTTTCTAAAGAGTTGCCTTTTGTTCACCACTATATTTATTTATTTTCTTTTTGATATGATATAAAGTTGAACTATTCCAACTTGATTACACCAAGTGCATTGAAGTTCTCAATAATATAATTATCATAGCAAACAGCTTACACTAGCTGCTTACAAACAGCTTGATCTTAATGGTGGATTTCTGCTATTCCGACTTGATTACTGCTTAGTATCTCTAATTTTCCTGAGTTGCTTAATTGACCATGGAAGTATTGTTCTTCCTATGCAATTATGCTTGCTTATATTGCCAAAACTTTAGTGGATTGCTTTTATCTGTTTATTAAGAGAGGTCGTTTACATCACAATTGATTACTGAACGAAATGTGATTTTGATCTTGTAATTTCTCTACTCAATTGATTTAATTGACATAGTTTTTTTCTTGTTTTATCTTAATGATCAGCATGTCTGCCATCGACTTTTATTGCTCAGTAGACAAAGTCCAAGGCGTAGATGGAAAGGATAGAGTTGTTGTGACATTTGATGGCAAGTATCTACCATACACTGAGCAGGTCAGTAGTCAGTACTCCCAACTCTATTTAGCAATAAACTCACGAATCCATATATTTTGAAGGGGTAATTACCAAAAAACCCTTGCGTTTTGTCCCCATTACAAAAAAACCCCTTGAAGTCTATCTCAATCGCCAAAAAACAAAAAAAAAACCCCCTCTATACATTGAAATTACAATTACCCCTTAATACTAACCGATAAAGGGGCTTTTCATAATTAGGCAATTAACCACTGGTGCTATTTGTAAGACGGAAGTAAACCTCAAGGGTGGTAACGGTAATTTCAACAAATATAGGTTTTTTTTTTTTTTTTTTTTTGTGTAATTGGCACAACTTCAGGGGATTTTAGTAAGTAACCCTATTTTTGAAGAACGCATGTCTTGATGATTTCCATTGACTATATCGTTGTGTAGGCTTAGAAGCTGCGTCTATATCTATCCGACATTTTTTTTTTATTAGCATGATTTATTTTTAGTTAATGGTATCTATTATGTTTATTGGTAAAATTGTGGCAGATATTTTGCATTGATGTTCATATAATTGTATTTTCTTTGGGCAGACTACTGAGCATATGGTGTCAAGATTAAGAAAGGCAGACAAACAAGAAGGGAAAACAGAGTGAAGTTAGTTTCTACGTTTGTTTTCCTTGGTGGCGATTCAGTATTTGTTTGATTGAATAAAAAGAGATCTCTCGTTGTACACATGTTATGTCATACTATTATGTACGCATGAATCATATCTTAAAATAAAAATTACAAATACCCCCTTGTTGTTTGATTTTGTACTAAAATTTCCACCTACACTTATGGGTGTATCCCTAACAGGAAACTGGATGTAAGTAGGGTATTTGTAATTTTTGGACATACAAGAGGTTTTGTGAAAATGGATCTAATCTTGATGGATTTTCGTAATTTAACCTATAAGTAAATGTAGAGCTGATTATTCTCTGGTATTTGATTCTGTATTACAAATTCCACCCACACTTAGGGGTGTATCCATGAGTAGAAACTGGATGTCAGTAGTGTATTTGTAATTTTTTGATATACAGGAGGTTTTGTGAAAACGGACTAATTTCAATGGATTTTCGTAATTTATATCATAAGTAAATGTAGAGCTGATTACCCTCTAATATTCGATTTTGTATTACAAATTTCACATCTAGGGGTGTATCCCTAACACGAAACCAGATGTAGATAGGGTATTTGTAATTTTTTGACATACAAGAGGTTTTGTGAAAATGGATCTAATCTCGATAGACTCTCGTAATTTACCTATAAGTAAATGTAGACCTGATTACCCTCTGGTATTTGATTCTGTATTACAAATTCCACCTGCACTTAAGAGGTGTATTCCTAACACGAAACTGGATGTAAGTAGGGTATTTGTAATTTTTTTTTGACTTAATTACACTTTTGGTCCTGTAAGTGAGACCCTCTTTCAAATTTGGTCCTATAAGTTTGATGGTTGCACATTTAATCCTATATGTTGGTTCAATTTGACACATTTGGTCCTGAATTAACACATTTGGTCCTAAATTTTCAAATATAGTCCTGTCTCATTTAGGACCAAATGTGTTAATTCAGGACCAAATGTGTCAAATTGAACCAACATACAGGACCTAATGTGTTAATTCAAGACCAAATGTGTCAAATTGAACCAATATATAGGACTAAATGTGCAACCATCAAACTTATAGGACCAAATTTGAAAAAGGAGTCTCACTTATAGGACCAAATTTGTAATTAAGCCTTTTTTTTTGACATATAGAAGGTTTTGTGAAAACAGATCTAATCTTGGTGGATTTTCGTAATTTACCCTGGTAGAGCTGTTTAATAAGTAGTAAGTAAATGCGAGTATTGTTGTTGTGCTTCTGGAATGGCTGAGTACATAAATTATTTATTAGCAGAGTTATTTAGCTCCGAATGCCCAGGATAATAATTTTATCGAGTGAAAATGGATCAAAGATTTGATTTGCTTGAGTAATTTAAACACTTTTACCCAAAAAAAAAAAAAAAGAAAAGAAAGAAGAGGGTGGGTATTTAGAGTATTTGTATTGCGCTTGCTTGCTTAAAATTCTACGTTCTAATTTGTTTCAGTTTGAACTAGTATTTTCTAACGGTGAAAATTTCACCCAATTGATGTCGTGATGCAATCAACATTGCAAACCAATTTAATAATGTATGCAAAGTAGATCATGTTAAACACATTGTCATCGTATAGATCAGATTAAACCCATTGTGAATTTTCGGTTGCAGATACTTCGTTGAATGCATTATCATTGGACCGGATCCCCTACCCCATAATAGTGCCTCATCTTCTGCCCCACACTCTAGATGTGCGACACGTGTAAGTCTTGAAAATTTACTAACCAAATTAGATAACTGAAAAATATAATTAATTGGACAAAACATCTAATTTGGTAAGTAAATCTTCAAGACTTACACGTCGCACATCCAGAGTGTGGGGCAGGAGATGGGGCACTATTATAGGGTAGGGGGTCCGGTCCGCATTATCATTCCATAGGATTCTAAATATAGTAGCCGAGTGTGGGAGTTTGGAAGATTTGTAATTTGTTAAATGATTTGAGTACTCGAGTTTACAACGACATCCAATGAACTGTTGAAAAATCCACTTAACAAGTTTAATGGAGTCACCTGTACTACGTGGGGAAGAAAATATTATACAAGGAAATAATTCGCCTAACAAGGCACTTCTTTTTTGAACTTCTTTGCATGCTAGAATTTGAAGTTTCTGTGGTCAAGCATCGAAGTTGCATAAGACTCCTATTGGCTCCTCCTCGCATTTCGCATCCTATTAGCTCCTTGTTCCAAAGCGCCACAAATATGGTAATATAACAATAGAATAAAAGTTTTTCTAGGATCTTACCTGGAGTGATTCACTTTTCAGGTAGTTCTGCATTGCCGTGCCTGATGCGTGTATTTTGTATGTAGCATGACTTGCCGCTGATACTTCTAGGGACTACCATTCCTTTGGTACTAGCACTGGAGAAAAATTGTGAAGGAGTCCAGAAACAGAATTTCCTGCCAATGAAGAAACTGTCAGATGAAATAGGTCAAAGATGGCATAGGCAAGAAGGATGCCATAGCAGAAACTCCTCACTCTGCCACATAAGTTTTTCCTTTGGTGGAGGACGAGGGGGCTTGGAGGATGATAGATACAGCTATTCTGCTTATGGTACGTTACCTGATGATTGACTCTCCAGTTTTTTCTGGCGAGGTATGCCATTCTCAGGAATCATGATTGACGAAATGTGTTCAACTCTGTTAGTATCCTCTCCTCCTCCTCCCTCCTGCATCTTTACCCTATGCTTGAAGGCATCCGGCATATTAATAATCACCAAGTACTCCAGTGCAGCTATAAATTCAATTCCCTCTGGAACCATCCTCAAATTAATGCATTCATCAATCTTTAGACAATAAAGATCGGGCATTGCTCCTTCCCCTATTTTCCAATACTCTAAGGTCGTTAGCCCTTGGAGTTCCAGAAATCTGAGTCTAGGGAAACCCTGTCGAGAACAACACATCTCATTTCCTTCAATCGCATTTTTTCGGAGCATCAAGGAATATAAATTAGGAAGCTTCTCCAGAATAGCCATTGGATCTTCCTTGAGTCTGCTGCCTCTCAAAATTAGTTTGGTGAGGCTCGGTGCAAAATGATGATGTTCTGGTAGCCTGTTTATGACTCCAATCAAATCTATTTTATGAAGATGATCAAACCCTTTTAGTTGTCCTAAAACAAGTAATTCCCTTTCCGACTGAAGATCACAGATGATACGGAAAGAGGAGTCTTTGACATGGTTGTACTCCATCTTGAGGCAATAAATCATTGCCTCTAAATTCTGTATTTCCAGAGTTGTGGCCAGTTTCTGGAGCTTCGTTAACTGCTGGATATCTCTATAATCTGAAACTCTCGTGTCAAAGTTTTTTAAAGTTTCCAGCATGCGTAAGCTATTTAGCTGCAATTTACTGGTACAATTATGAGAGATAGGGAGATATAAATGCTTCAAATGTGTCAGCTTATATAAGACATTGGGGATAGGCAAACAATCAGGAGGCGGTACCCGCAGATCAAGTGTCTGTATATATTTCAAATTACCGATCGATGATGACAACTTACACAATAGAGAACCTCTTAAACTTAGGTATCTGAGGTGAACCAAATTCCCCATAGCTTTGGATAGCTTTTCTCCAAAGTCAAACCTTTCAAGGTCTAACACTCTTAGCAGTTTGAGCGCCTTGCAATGAAATTCCAATGTAGGCTGAAGCTTTCCTCTATTGCCGTCTCTGGAAAAGAACAGTGCTGATCTAATATACTGAAGCTTCTCCGTTTTAGGACGAAAATAACTGTCAAAATCATAATCAACAGCAATGGAAGCTCTGCGTGAGACACTGGTCGATGTCGCCATAGGTGAAGAAGGGGAAACTATTTCGAAAAAGTTTTCGTCCTTTCCCTTTAGGAGGCAGAACTCTCTTGCAAAGTCATGAAGTCGACAGGACTTGAACCTGCCAGTTGCTTCATTTACTCGCACTTGAACCATGCACCTCTGTACTAGTTCACCTAAATAACGTTCTGCTACGTCCATAATTGATTCTTCTTCCTCGGTTTGGTCACATTCTTGTGATATGAAACCTTCGGCTGCCCATAACTGGTACAATTTCCGAGTTGGTATTTCAAAATACTCTGTAAAGTTGCCCAGATACAAAAAGCATGGTTTCAAGTGAGAGCATAGGTCACGGTAACTTAGAGCTAACACCTCATTCACCTGAGAACTTCTTCCCCTCCTTAAGTAATTGAAATTTTGATGCACTGTTCTCCACTCACTTACTGTGGTCTTTGACATCAGAAGTCCCCTGAGCACAATGATTGCCAATGGCAATCCTCCACACTGTCTAATCATTTTCTTTCCTAGTCTCTCTATTTCCATTTGATTTCTTGGATCTGCATGATTTATTAGTAGAGTCAGGATTAATAATTAGTAAATGAAAGAACTATTACACCATCCATGTTTGCTGTTTAATTCTTGACATAATGGTCTAGATATTGATGTCTATTCATTTTTGTAATTTGGTAGAAGTAAATGAAGAATCATATCCTCTAATTGCTGGTTTAAATTGTGAATCAAGGTCGCAGAAAACTGTGTCGCATAGAGAGATTAAATAACGCAATTATGGCCTTTGGGTATTCAATTCTCTCTCTCTCTCTCTCTCTCTCTCTCAAGTTGGGTACTTTCATGTTTTCAGGTTAAGTCCATCGCTTTTCCTACACCTAGAGACCTCTTTAGTTGTTAGAATGGTAGAAACTGATGTACAGTTAGGTCGTCCTGCATATTAGACCATTGGAGCTTCCCTTTACCTGGCTGTTAATTGTAATAACCACTTGTCTGCATATGAGGACAATGGTGTCCACATCTCGTAATTTTGTTGGCCCAAGTTCTTTCTCAATACTGAATCACTTTGGAAGGCTTAAAACACTTTTGGATCCTTTCCTGTTGGTCGACATGTGTTTCAATTCTAAAAGCTTTGCTAACTTAGAAAGTTACTGGTCCATCAAAAAGATAAAATAAACTACGTAGTATATAGTCAGAAGAACACTTGGAGCCTTAATATCTTTAGGTTTTTCTGCATAACTTAATTTCTAGACAAACATTTCTCTCCAGTTTGGACAAGAATCAGACAAAGTACCAATCTTACAGCAAGCGTTAGTTATTGATGAAAATGGACTAGCGCTTAACTCAACCCAAAAGCTAGCTCATGGCCCAAGCATATTCTTGTAATTAACTGATGCAGGATGCTTAACAGCTATCATTTTCCAATGAACATATGGGGCCTTCTATTCCTGATGCCAATTTCAATTGGAATGTACTTAATATCCTTAAGAATAATTTTTGGCCTTCCCACAATGTGAGGTCATGCATTGACGCAGTGAGTAAGGTTAACATGCAAAAATTATATCACAATAATTCTTAAGAAAAGTCTCAATCCAGTAGGAAAAAATCTGTAAAAACTATATTATTCATTGTCCATAAAAATAATACAAGTCTCCTATATATATAATAACTAGGAGAATCCTAACTCGAATAGAAATCTTTAACTTAAATGGAAAATACTAATTGAACAGTAATCTAAGACTTACAAAGAAAAATCCTAACTTGAACAGTAATTAAAAACTTAAAAAGGAAAGAAATGTCCTAGACATAGGAATCCTAATAAACTATGCTAAAGAAGTGAAGTAAAACTCTTCTGCCATTTACTCTACGTCATGCATCTTCATTTCCCATAAGTTCATTCTCTTAATTCAACAACAACGTTTTCGGAGTCGAAGACTTATTGCCATGCCTTTATTTCTAAAGAGTGGAACATCATTGAGGCAAACTTGAGTTTTTACCAAAATCTTTATCCACTGGCGAGAAGATATCCACTCACTTGGACGTAAGATGTAGACAATGTATAGCTTGAGGAATATAAAATTCTCTTACCTTGAATTATATCTTCAGGACTTGACGCATCGGCTTCATCCTCTTCCGCATTTGTTTTGCAAGAGCTGAAGCTTCTTGGGCTTGATGCTGCATCATCGTCAGAGGAATACTCGGGTTCCAAATCTGTAAAGGCCATTGTAACAATATAACCGCCATCACCTTGGACGTTATCAAGTGAAGTACCAAAAAAAATTGAAGCATTATTTGAAGAATTACAGCATATCTTGAATGCTGTATTTTTGTGCTTTAACTTACTCTCCTAAGGTCCGAGAAGAAACTAGTACAAATAATTAGAATGATGTATTCATTATTTCATCAATTTATGCTCAAAATCAAGATTCAGATACCCAATTTGAGCCTACATGTGAACCTGGAGAGGGGTGGTGGTATTTAGGCGATCTGAAACTGGGGGTAATTGATCAAGAATACCGGACAACATAACAATCCTTGAGAAGTATAGATATGTAAGATGAAGAACTTAAGAATCAGGTTGTATGGAACCCAAAAAATAATCTAGTTTTATTATCAATCTGAAGGATCTTATTCTCAAAACCAGTTTGTTCTAGCCTCCAGAAGAAATTTGTGATGTTGCTGCAGGTGATTGTGAAGATGGAGTACCTGTGGTGTTTAGTCCGCCGTAGACTTTCTTCTTGAGTAGTTCCCAGCCCTCATTTTCATCCAAATGCCTCTGCTCATAGAGATAACAAGGAGCATCGATATTTATATAACCAGCAAATTCTTTGTTGCGTGTTGTGAGTAATACTTTGATATTCTCTGGTCTGGTAAGCAAGACACGCCTGAGAATATCCCAGACAGCCATTTCGGAAACATCATCTAGCACAATCAGGCATCTTTCCCTTTCCTGAACTTGATAAAGCTCCTGGACAAGTTCTTCAACATTCATGTTGTTGATTCCCTGTTTCTTTTGTGGTTCAAGCTCTTTCAGAATCATCTTCAGGATATCCTCGGGCTCCCATTGTCGGGATACGCAGGCCCAAGCAAAAGAATGAAATTGTCTCCGGACGTCGGCATGATTGTAAATCTTTTTTGCCATGGCCGTTTTCCCTATGCCACTCATTCCAGTGATGGAAGCAACCTGATAACTTTCATTGTTCTCCTCCTTGACTAATATTGCCACCAATTTATCAACATCTTCATCCAAACCCACAAAATCTTCCTCGAAATGATGAGGATGCATTATTGTTCCTTTGTGTTGGCATCTTTCCGAAACACTACTGGCTATTTGGCGTGGTCTTATATTTCTAATGCGCAAATCAGATCCAAGGGCAGAGATCTTAGCTTCCATTTTGTTCAATTTTGTTGTGCCTTCCTTGAACATAGGAGTATATTTTCTAAGAACACTTGCGTCCGATTGTGAAGAGACTAGTTCAAGCAGAAGATCTTCAACATCATAAGCAACTTCCCTAGTCTCTGCAAGCCAGCTGCGGATCCCTTCATCTACTTGTTGTCTGGCATCTGCAATTTCTAAGATGGACTGCAAATTTCTTAGATTGTTTTGAATTTCTTCGATTCGGCCCCGTAAAACAGGTACGTTCTTCCCATCATATCTCAACAATTGAGTAAGACTCCGTATTACACCATGTACAACATATTCAGCCATAGATCAGATGATGTGTTCTAAGCAGATCTCTGCTATAGCTTTTCGGAGTCCAGCCTTGTAATATCAATTGAGTACAACAGTTGACTTTGAAAAGGCTGATCAAATGAAAGCACTATAGTTGATTATTCCAAGAAAAAAATAACTTAATTCAAGGGGATGGAATCTTGAAGGTGTGGACTTCTTCAACAATTGACTCTGACGGTGACAAATCCCAGTGAGGAAAATCTTGGCCATAGAAATAGTAGAATTTGAAATATTTTGGGCTCAACCATTTTGCTCAAGTTCTTATCGGCTTGAGCATAATTCACTGAGTACAGATAGGCTTAAAAGTATTGCCAACAAGTTATCGAAATCACTGGGAAAATTTGGTTGCCAATTTTCAGGCAATTTCTGGAGGAAAAATCTTATATGTACCACGTATGGATCAAACGGTTTAGATTGTAGTATACTTTGTATATAGTTATTTTTTTTTATATGATACAATTTGAACCGAGTGTATAGAAGAATTTCCCATTTCTAGATGTGAGATTATATTCTCTGCCGTAGAAAAGAAGTTTCTTGTCTTAAATGACAAGGTTCTGTATCATGCTCTTCCTGGTAATTGTCGTGAAATATCATGGTTTAACAGGTCAATCTCTTTAGTCCTATTTACTGAATAACCACGAAAGATATTCAAAGATAATGTATTGCCAGTTGTTTCTTAGCAATTTGCAGCTTTCGTTGTCTTCTGCTGTCACTTCGTTAAATACTAGTCCTCATCCTTCTTGAGCAGACAAGTTGACTATGTAGAATAAGCAAGAATGGCCGTTGTGCATTTGATATCGTCCCCAAACAAAAATTTCTTCGTCCTTGAGCTTAGAGGTTTTTAATTTGCATGTTTTTAATTGTTAATTTCCATATACATATTTCAGAAAACTTGTATCCTGATATTGTTTATTGTTGCTGCATAAGCTAGCTTAATGGACTTGGTTCTCCTAAACCATTCATAATCTCTTCTTTGTAAGTTGACTTGTGCACATACTATTTGTCTGGTGGAGCCTCGATTAAATTCTTAATTATTGTAGCTGGTCAAGAAAGATTGTGGGTTGTAGGATATGGTAAAATTCTTTTATGAATTGGACTTTTGAATCCTTCATATGTATCAAACTACTGCGTTTTGGTCACATCGTTTATTTGAATATTTTTATCAAATAAAATAACTATGGAGTGAGTTACAATTATTGGATGAATATGTTGACCCAACACCTAGTGCATAGAAGAATTTCCGTAGTAAGTGGGTGTTTGCCTATTCTAGAAGCTTCTTCATGTGGTGTTCTTTCTTTTGTTTGGGTTTAACTTTCCTAGTGTTAACCAATTAGGGATATGCATCATGAATTCGAATTCTGACAATGTATTTGGTTTTGTCACAAAAAATTGCCAAACAAATATGTGTTGTATATAAAAAAGAAGCTATGACTCCACATAATTGCTTATTTTGCAGTTAATAGTAGATTTACAATCTTGACTTGATCTTGATTTTGTAGGATGTTATCACAAAATTGCTCATCTTTTTAGAGTATTCTTGAATATTATAATACTATATTCAACAATAAGTTATATTTGTAAAACTTTGAAATTACCTGATGAAGCGTCTGTACATTTATGTCAAATGTTAGACCATTTTCTTACTTTCTTTAAAATTTCTTAACAATCATATTTCAAATGTATATGAGTACAACTATAATGATTAGTCCAGTTAGTTTTTATTACTTTTTCTTTTAATAACTAGGGGGTGTTTAATAAAAAGTAGCTTTGTACTATTTAATATTAAGTATGGTCTTAATTAATTACTACGTGTACTTAAATTTAACTTTAATAAGTTTATGTATTTTATTTTGACCTATAACCTGCTATATAAATTACAATTATTTATTTTGAATTATTAAAAATATGGTACATATCTTTTCAAACCTCCTCAATTTAAGAGATTGATAAGGAGAGAATCTTAATAAGCAGGAAAGTTAATCAATCCTAATTAATTGTCTCCCCCCTCATTTTTCCATATTCTCTCTCTCTCTCTCTCTCCCCCGCCCCCCGTTTTGCCATCTTGTCTAACACATGATAAAGAGTAATCGTATAATGAAAAATGAGAGGTAAATCTGTGCATATATCAATTATATTATAATGAAACTTATAAGTAAGTAGAGTATCAAATTAAATAATATTAAATATCTTATGTTAATAATTTTATTTTCTCAATTAAAACTTGAAAGATTTTTTTTTATTAGTATAAATTCATACTTATCATTTGTATCAAAAATAAATTCATAGTTATCATTGTAAAATATTTATTTACTCACTTAAATAAATTAAGTAATTATTATAAAAATTATTGATTTATGGGAGTTATGAAGTTTTAATTATAATTTTAGTGAATTGACATAAATTAACAAATGATGAATAGTGATATGGAACATTGATCAAAAATAAAATTAACTAAGAAGATGCATAAATATCGTTAAAGTTATAATTAAGAGATGGATATATCATTTTAAGCATCAATTTAATTTTGAATATAAAATACATTTTAAGCGCCAATTTAATATTTTAAGAAGCAATCAAATTTTTGTTGTTATATTCAATAAAAAATATATTTGAAAAAAATTAATAACACATTGCCATAAGAAATTTGTCAAAATTAATATAAATTATAACATTTTTATTAAAATTTGTATAATAAAATGCTCTACATGTTATTATGTTTGGTGATGGATCAAATGTTAAAATATATCTAATAAAAATTAATAAAAAAGCTAAATGATAAATGGATAAGATAGATTTAATATAATGGACCTCACACATATAAATAAAATTTAATTTATTGGTAAACAACAAGTAGCAGGTCATGGCAACCTGCGTACTAAGTTGCAGGTAAATGTAATCTGTAAAAAAGGTAATAGGTACTCTAATAAAATAAGGATATCTAACATTAAACTTTTTCTACCCTACCTAATAATAGACAAACCCTAATAACTATTGTATTCATAATTACTTTTTCTTTCAGGATATATCTTATTTTTAATTTTGGGTCTTTGATTATTTTTTATTACTAACTTTGTCAAATTTTTATTGAATATTCGGAGTGTTGTTGACTCCAAATCTTGTATTGATGAATGCAAATACTATAATATATCAACTCGAATTAGGTTATCATATTACGAAATCGAGGTTGGATTCAAATTTCAGACAAGCCTAAAGGTAGGGCTGTAAATGGATAATCGAAAATCGGTTTACCGTTCGTATTTGTATCTATATCTATTTATAGGGTATATTATCTGTATCTGTATCTGTATAAAGCGGATATTATCCGTATCCGAATACAAGTATCCGAATAATAAATGGATACGGATATGGTAATTGCATATCCGCTCCGAATGTGTATCCGATGGATATAATCGTTTAATATATATCCGTTATCCGTATTTGATGAATAATATTTAAAAAAAACTGTTATTATTATTATTATTAGTAGTAGTAGTAATAAAAGAAGAAGAAGAAGAAGAAGAAGTAGAGTGTGTGTGTGTGTGTGTGTGTGTGTATTTATATATCATAAGTCTTCTTATAAGTAAAATAGAAAAAATCTAATGGATTCATATTTTCATAATTTACAACAAAATAAAAATATAAGTAAATATATTAACTTTACTTATATTAATGAGCATATACTCTACTTATACATATACAAACATTTCAATTAGATAAGATATATAAATATTATTTATTTTTTTCATTAATATAAACAAATTCGGATATTCGGATAAGCGGATTCGGATATTTGGATAACTATAAGCGAAAACGGATATTCGAATATCCGGATTTCCATAATGTTGTCATATTTTCAAAAATACTAAACAGATTCGGATATATCTGAATTCGCAAAATATCCGCCGAATTCGAATTCGGATATAATGTTTTGAATATCCGCCAGATTTGGATACGAATACGGATATCGAAAAACTTAATCGGATACGGATTTGGATACTGCATACCCGCTATCTTTGGCCCTTCAGCAATTTTGGTCCCTCATGTTTGGACCTTTCCAATTTCGGTCCCAAACGTTACAATCTGTTACTCAATGTCGTCTTTCTGTTCACTTTTTCGTTAAAAGCCCCAATAATATTTACAATTTGCCCCTTACAAAATAAAAAAAAAATACCATAATTTTTTCATTAAAAATCCTAATATTATTTACAATTTGCCCCTTACAAAATTAAAAAATTACCAAAAGGTCCAAATAAAAGAAAGAGCTAAAAAACCCCATTTGAAATATTTACTCACAACAAAATAAATTTTGTAAGAGATGGGAATTGAACCCGGGTTGATAAGAAGAGAAGAACTTAAGCTTCCTTCCTCAATCATTCTAACACACATAGTTTACATTGCAAGGTGTTTCAACATACTTTTATTGTATACGCTTATGAATAAAAAAAAATTATAATTCTATCCATTTGTTCGATATATTTGAAAAAATAATTGAAAGTAAATTATCAAAAGTAGATATAAGCTATGAAAATCTAAATTAAAGAATTTTAAATATTAAAAATTAATTTATTTCATAAATTTATCTGTATATTGAAAAACATTTAATAATCGTTTCACATACTTATAAATAAATTAAAGAGAAAGTTTCAGATTTAGTCCCTCACGTATACCACTAATTCGATTTGAGTCCCCCTTGTTTCCCAACTATCAAATTTCATTCCTGACGTTAACATTTACTCTCAATGTTGCCCTTCCGTTAACCCAACCGTCAGTAGTTAACGAAATCAACACGTGAGGGTCACATTTTTCAGTTGGAACACATTTAGGGTGTAAGCCCTGTGAATTTTTCCCAAATTTCGAACAAAAAACCCTAATTTAGAACATTTACTCCTTCTTCCCTACCCACTCACTCATAATTTTTTTTGAGTAAACACAGAGATTTGGTTGCAGTTGCTGGAAGATAAGCTAAGCGTGGATCGCAAGGGCAATTTGAGGTTTCTCGAAAGATTTCATGGCAAGGAGGTTAGATGGGCGACTGGAACAACCAATATATCGTAAGTGTTTCCTTTGGATCTTGGTTAATTCGTCATTTTTTGGTTTTTTTATGGTATAGTACAGTGAAATTGTGGGTAGTGAAATTTTTTTTTTTTTGCATTTTTTTTACATGTGCAGATCCGCGTACCCAAGCTACTGTGTGTACAATTGAGTTATACCATGGTGGTGTTATGAATTATGAACCAATTAGGTATTATGCGGGTGGTAGGGTTGATTTTTTTTGATAGTGTTGATAGCGATTGCTTTGGGTTGTTAGAATTGAAGGGTTTTGTAGAGGAGTTAGGGTATAATGAGGAAAATGTTAACTTTTGGCACTTGTTTGGGCATTCTCTGCATATGGGTAGTAAATGTTTGATGAATGAAATTGATGCTTTTGAAATGTTGAAAACATTGCCTGACAATAGGGTTGTGGAAGTGTATGTTGAACATTTGGGTGTTGAGGGTAATTTGATTGAGGAAGTTGATGCATCCTTTAAACCTTGTTAAACTCAGAATTACTCGTCTTGATGTTAATGAATCAATTATTGACTTTTCTTTCCTTGATGATGTTGATGGTCTGGATGATGTTAATTTGACTAATGTGTCTATTAATAGTGATGAGAAATCTGATGCCGAGTCTGAACTTGATGAATTTATATGTGATAGTAACTATGACATGGAAGAAGATGATTTGTTTTTTGAAAAATATGTTGATGAGAATGTAGAATTTGAGGGAATAGACAAGGGTAAGGGGCTAGAGAATGATTATTTGAGTGAGGATATGAGGAGTAAACTAGTTGGGGATGGTGATCGGATAGATGTAGATAACAGTGATGAACTGGAGAGTCTTAAAAGATCTGATAAGGATGAAGTAGGGTCCAGGTATCCTAAATTCAATCCTAGGACAGATAACAAAAATCCTGAACTAAAAATTAGTTTTGTCTTTACTTTAAAGGAAGAGGCCAAAACTGCTATTGAAAACCATTGTCTTAGAAGGGGTATGTAATTCATTTTTGTGAAAAATGATGAAAAAAAGACTTAGAGCTAAGTGCAAGAAAGAAGGGTGTGGGTGGTGTATCCTAGTATCTCCTAAGTATGATGAGAATTCATGGTAGGTCAAGACTTATAATCCAAAACATAACAAGTGTACTTGGGTTTGGAAAAATAACAGTTTGAATTCAGGGTGGATTGGGAAAATATTTTTGGAGAAGTTTAAAAAAAATCCTAAATTGGAGGCCAAGATTTTCATGGAAGAGGTGTCCACTAAACTGAAAGCTAATGTTTCAATACAACAAGCTTACAGAACTATGGCAAAGGCTTTGAAATTAATTTTAGGCTCTGTTAAAGAACAATTTAGTAGGGTGAGGGAGTATTGTAATGGGTTGTTGAAGTCTAATCCATGGTCTACTGTGATCTTGAAATTATCTGAAAAACATGTTTTTGAAAAAATTTACATATGTTTAAAGGCTTGTAAATATGGTTTCATGCACTGTAGAAAAGTAGTTGGGGTGGATGGTTATTTTTTGAAAAGTCCACATGGTGGACAGTTGTTAACAGCTGTTGGGGTTGATGCAAATAATTGTATTTTCCCAACAACATATGTTGTTGTTGGAAATGAAAACAAAGAGTCTTGGGATTGGTTTTTAAGGTTGCTAGAAAATGATTTAGGGATTGAGAACCAATATTTGTGGATTTTTATGAGTGACAAGCAAAAGGGATTGATCCTTGCATTTGAGAGTATACTTCCTGATGTAGACAACAGATTCTGTACTAGGCATTTGTATAGTAACATGGTAAAGAATGGGTTTAACAGGCAAGCTATCAAACTAACTTTTTGGGCAGTAGCTACTTCTATTAGAATTGAAGTATTTAAGGCTAAAATGGAGAAGTTAAATAAGATTAATGAAGATGCATATGATTGGCTTGTGGAAAAACCACCAAATCAGTGGAGTATGTCTCATTTTACTCCAACTGTAAAATGTGACATTTTAACAAATAATATGTGTGAATGTTTCAATGCTGTTATTGTGTCAGCTAGAGACAAGCCCATTCGTACATTGCTAAAAATCGTAACAAACCTTCTTATGACAAGGTTTCAAAGCAATAGAGATAAGGGTAGGGGGTGGGAATTCATGCTTTGTCCAAGGATCAAAGCAATTCTACAGAAAAGCATGATTGAGGCTAGAGAATGTATCCCTATAAAATCTTATTATTGGCACTATCAAGTGAGGGGGCCATTTGACCAACATAATGTTGATGTTTTGCAAAGACAATAGACATGCAGAAGGTGGGATTTAGCTGGCATCCCCTTGCAGGCATGCCATTTTAGCCATATGGTGCAGAAATGAGAAGCCTAAGCAATATGTGCTTGCTTGTTATTCGGTTGAATCTTATTTGAAATCTTATGAACCAGTCATACATGGAGTGAATGGCCCTGAATTGTGGCCTAGAAGTGAATTGCCACATCCACTACCACCCCATTACGAAAACAGACCAGGCAGACCCAAGAAAATGAGGAAAAGAGGCCATGATGAACCCTCTGCAAACCATACCAAGCTCAGAAAAGTTCAGCATCATGCAAAGTGTAGGAAATGTGGTCAATCAGGGCACAATTCAAGAACGTGCAAGAAGACAAGCATTGATACAGAGGGCTCACACGCAATGCCTTGTGAAGTTTCATCAAGAAGCTCCCAACCTGTTCCTGGTCAAAATGAATCTAGCTCTAAATCAGGAAGATGTACTAGAAGTCAAAAACTCCCTGTAGGATCAAATATGTTTTACTTATAAGTTTTTTTTTGAAAGTTATTTATATAGTGTCACTTACTAACTTCTGAATTTTACTTCTTATTGTAGGTTAGGAAGAACTTGGGCCTAAAACTTGGAGGGAAGGCAAACACTATCAAGTCTATCAATGTAATATTGGCTTTTACATTATCCTCATTATCACTGTAAACTTGTGATTACTTATGATACTGATATTTACATTTACTTCATTATAGATTAGCCAGTCATCTACAATAAAGACACTAGTTTTTGTGAGAGAAGGGATGAATTTTATCACTGTGCCGAATTTGAGAGCAGCATATGGAAAAGAGAGGGGCAGTCAAGGATTAAAGAACTAAGCAAGTAGTTCAATGAAGACAAGCACTGCATCCAAGAAGACTCCCACTAGAACAAAGAAAACTGGATCAGGAGAAAACATTTAAGTTGTTTGTGTTTGAGACATTCATGTATTTGTGTTTAAATATTTACATGTGTCTGGACCTTTAAGACTGCGTGCATTTGTTTGTGTCAAACATTCACTAGCAAGTATTTTGGATGTTCAGACTTTCACTTTGGTGTATTTGTTTTGTGTCCAATTGTTGGTATGTTTATGTAAGACAGTTTTTACATTTTTTTATAGATAGTTTCATGGTTTCACTTTTATTTTTGGTACTCAAGTCATTTAAGAATTGTAAATTTCATTGCATTGAAACACATCAAACATACACTTAAAATTAAATAGTTACTACAACAAAACCTTTGACAACACAACACTTAAACCCTAACAACTTTTAACATAAATTACAACTACTCCTAAAAAGGAAAAAAACAAGATTATTTAACAAGCAAAGACCCCATCAAACATACAACCAAGCTAAGTAATGATGCAATTGCCATTGACATGTAAAAGTTCTTCTTCCTTATTGCCTCAAGTTCAAGTTTCATCTCCTCAAGATCTGCTTAATCTGCTTGCATTAAGCCCAACTCAGACTTCAAGTTATCCTCACCAATCTTGTCATTACTCATTACAGCTTCCATTTCATGCACTTTTACCGATTTCCCCCTTAATTCATCCTCAAGTTTGCTCAATTTTGCCCGTAGACTAAGGATTAATCGTTTAGAGCGAGGGCAAAAATCTGGATCGTACCATTTGAACACTCCACAATGTAAATATCAAGCTATCAAGCTGCATTTAAAAATAAAAAACAGGAAAAACATTGAAATGAATACATGCTTACCCCATAATTTGGACATACCCAAAATCATTGTCCGGGGTTCGTGTCAATCCTAAAAGTCTTTAAAGGTAGCTCATGACCACACTTGCAGAACGTCTTCTCCATGGCTACTTTCGGCCAACTTGACACCCCATCGTTAGTCTAACCCAAAGAGCTTGATCCATGTTGAGACCTCATCGTTAACTCTCAAACAATTTGATACAAACTCTAATTTTTCTAGCCAATTTCTTTCTTTCCCTCTTCTAATCACGCCTAGGGTTCCTAGAGCGCTCAAACTAGGGATGGCAACGGGGCGGGTATGGGGCGGGTTTGGCCAAACCCAGGACCCGCCCCGCCGGGGAAATTTTGGACCCGGGCCCGGACCGCCCCAGACCCGAGTGGACCCGTCGGGTCCGGATTGGACCCGGTAGACCCGGTTTAAGTTTTAAAAATAATTAAAAAATATATATTTTTTTTAAAAAAATTGATATTATTACAACTTTATAAATATGAAAAAAATAATGGCACTACTAAAACATCATTATCACATATTTATTTGTACATATTTTGAAATTATAACTTAATTATTAATGTTATATAATTATTTTTATATACAAGAGTATCATATTTATTTTTTTAAATAACTATTTATATAATATATACTTTTATATATGAAATATAGATGTATATTATATAAATTTACATAAAATAATAAATAAAAATATATAACTGGGGCGGGTCCAGGTTCAAAAAGTGCAGACGCGGGACCCGCCCCGGACCCGGTTAGGAGTCTTCAAACCCGCCCCATTAGGGGCGGGTCCGGGTCCTCGTCTAACCCGGACCCATTGCCATCCCTAGCTCAAACTAACCATTTTGCTGGCAAAATTAATGTTCCAGCTGAAAAACGTGACCCTCACGTGCTGATTTCGTTAACTACTAACGGCTGGATTAACAGAAGGGCAACATTGAGAGTAAATGTTAACGTTAGGGATGAAATTTGATAGTTGGGAAACAAGGGGGACTCAAATCGAATTAGTGGTATACGTGAGGGATTAAATCTGAAATTTTCTCTAAATTAAAATTTTTTCAATATATATACTTACAAAAATTAATTTTGCCCCATTATATTAAAAAATAATTTATTTTATTATTTTATCGATATATTTTAAAAAGTTAAGGTAAAATATTAAAATTAGATAAATAAATTTTGAAAATTGAATTTAAAAAATGTTAAAGAGTATACTATTGTGTATAGCACATTTTAACATAAAAAATTGAATGTGCTCAAATGGTTGAGTAAGCAAGTTTAATTGTTCTTTGCTCATCAACTCGAGTTTGAATCCCATTGCTTTCAAAATTTAATTTAGTTTGACTAAATATTTCAATGGGGGGCTTTTAGCTCTCTTTTTTTTTTGAGAGGAGGGCATTTTGGTATTTTTCTATTTTGTAAGGAGGCAAACTGTAAATAATATTAGGATTTTTAACAGACAAGTTAGCTTGAGGACAACATTAATTAACAGATTGTAACGTTAAGCACTACAATTGAAAATGTCTAAACATGAAGGGCCAAAATTACCGAAGGGTCAAAAGTCAGGGATTAAAAATATAATTAACCATAGAAAGTTTGTTGCATTTGTACCAAAAGAAAAAGAAGTTTGTAGCACAAATCAAATCTGCTTTTATGTCTATGGTTTCAGGCCTAGTGAACATATATCCTGTCTTTAAAAATATGAGAATATTGTTAGGAGATTGAATTCTGACCCTATATGTGTATAGGATGATGTGAGTGCATATTATTAAAAAAATAATAAATATGCTAATCTTGTTACTTTATTATAAGGTAAAAGATACTTTACCCACTAATCCATCATTCATGCATTAAACACCCCTAAAATAATATTATTCACTTTTCGAATTACATTGTGTCGTATTTACCGTACTTTTTTGAAACTTTAGTAAAGATAGCAGAGCATAAGATTTATATTGAAACTTTAGTACATAGTAATAAAGATGTTTGAGAATTTAAAACAATCTTTTAGATTTTCATGGATTTTTAGTCAATTTGAAACATATCGAAATCGTGTTATACTTCATTAAAAAAATAAAAAAAGAACATTGCTATATTTTTCACGCCTTTAAATGTAGGTTACATGTCTACTAGACTTTATGTTGGTAAACTCTAAATTATAAATTGGAACAGTATATAAAAATAGATTTATATTAGAAATTGTAAACCAAAATAATAAAGGCGCTTCATGTAAATTAATTAAATATCAATCATGAAGTTTAACTATACATGAATAATTTTTCGTAAAACTAGTAACTCATCATAGGAAACCACAAAGAAAGTCTTAAAAATTTAGAGGAAATCTCCAATCATAGTTTCTATATAATAAGATTTATAATTGAGTAAACACAAAGAACGGATAGTATAAACTAAGATAAGAAGAAGAAACAAAAAAAGAAAAAAAAAACAATAAAGAAATAGAGATATAAAACTGCTAAAAAAAAAAGCAATAAAATAAATCTATACTACATATTAAATGAGAACCCTTTTAACTTTTGTGTGGCGTGTGTAATTTTGAATTTTTTAAAATACCCCTAATAAACTAATTGTGTAAGTATAAAATATTTAGTTATTATTATTTTGAATCTTCCTTTTCTATTCTCTTTTCTCTCTCCACTCTC
The DNA here is from genome assembly GCA_026212405.1 of Petrea volubilis. Lineage (NCBI taxonomy): Eukaryota > Viridiplantae > Streptophyta > Magnoliopsida > Lamiales > Verbenaceae > Petrea > Petrea volubilis. Next base: position 6,684,003 of record CM047873.1, on the reverse strand, counting down.
ACATCAATTTTTTTAGAATTTTTTTTTACTTCATTTTCTAGTTAGTCTTTTAATCGTCAAGTTTAATTTTACTCTAATTTTTATCATAAATGTAGTCAAAATATTAAACATGGTTGAATATAATTAATATATATACAAGTTTATACAAATTTAATAAAAATTTACTTTTAAATTTAATTATTTCATTAGATTACATCTCTCATTTTTTCTTTTCTTTTCTCTCTTTTTTTTTTTTTTTTTTTTTTTTGTGCAAACATTGAGTGTGCCAATATACTAGTATTAATAAAGGATATTAAGGACATTTGGACGATTTAATGTTGGATGATGTAATATAGGGAGACAAAGTGCTACAAAACTTTGTTTAGGGGGGTTTTTGACACGACAAAGATAGCTCAAGGACCAAAATGTATTTAATCCACAAATCTAAACCGTTCTCGAAATTTCTCCCTATTCTCAGTTAGGCAAAATTTGAGCACCATCGTGTTAAAGGAATCCACGAAGTCGTTATTGTGCTTCTAAGTGTTTGATTAATTTTATCTAACTAACTTTGATTTGAGTTTTATTTTTTGTTTGACTTAGAATCTGTGTATTCAAATCTGCAAGAAGGTTCTGGATTCCGCTTGTGGATTTGCTGGTTTAATTTTGATATCCTTTTGAATTTTCGATCACAGATACTTTATTTCAATATTCGAATTCGAATGCATATCGTTCATAATGCTATAAATATAGTACTGAATGGAAAACTTTTATCATTTTCGTGTGTGTTGATGGTATGTTGTGAAAATTGAAGTTTTTGATGATTTTCGAGAAGCAAAAGAGTGTTGTCTGTGTTGAAATCGGCTACATTTTGTTCAGAGTCCATCTTGGCAGAGTTTATAAGCCCAGAAATGGCAATTTTAAGCTTTCAATGCAAATGGACTTAGAGCGTCTCTCCTCTCCCTGTTCTTGGCTTCAATATACTGTGGAGTGTGGAGTCTTGAATCATTGAAGAGAGAACATGGCCCTCATAGCTGGTGGCGGAGCCGGTACCCGGGGTCGGCTGTGTTCATAACCAGCTACGGCCTACGGACTACCGGTAATACAAATAATTAAATTGAAAAATTCCACGGGTGCACTGAAGGATGTATAGAGACTGCACTAAAGGACAATTAGAGTAATTATTCAAATTTAATATTATATATATATATGTACGGAGTAATTTCAAATTCGGGGATGCACGTGCAATTCTTGAGCTATATATGGTTCCGCCACTGCTCGTAGCTAATAATTTGTCTATCTAACTTGTTTGAGCCCATCCTGTCGCCTTGCTAATTCTGCTTGTAGGAGCAAATTCCCTCCCGTTTGCCAATTTTGTGCGCTTACTAGTTAACATATCACATCCAGCATTTTATGTAATTGCATATTGGTGTGTTTGTGTTGTTCACTTCAGAATGATTGTTGGATAAATGTATGAGAACATCAGGAGATGTTTGCATTTCTGAGGTGGTTGCATTAGGGATCTTGTGCTTCGTCTGTTACAATACCATGCGAATTTTTTCCTCAGTTCTAGAACTTTTATAACAATTTGTTATGTGATTTATGGCTCTTTTTCATTATATTGCTTTGGGTGGATAATGTGCGCATTATAGTAAATGTGCCTATTGTGAAGTCTGAAAATGTTTTGGCCGTTTAGTGTTTGTGTGTTGCAGCTGTTTAATTATGCTGTTAAGCTGTAGAGCACCAGCAGCTATTGAACCATGAATTATGCCAAAAGGAATATCTGTCAGTTTCTGTACTTGGTTGCTAAAGGCTTCATAACATGCTGGATTGTTTATTCTATGCTGATTTTACTGCTCTTAAGGATCTCAACTTAATGTATTGGCTGCTTATGCTGATCTAACCAGTGAAATTTACAGGTTTGGTTTTCCTTCTCGGATTATCTTTTTTCGGCATCTCAGTGACAGATCAATTTTGCATACTATTTGACTTTTTATTTAATACTCAATGCACTTGAAAAGGTTGTCGTCATTCTTATCCACTGTTGGTCAAGATATTTGTATTCTTCAAGTAAACTGCTCCCATCTTCTTGTGTTAATATTCTTCCACTGAATGCTGTGGCATGAGTACTGGTATGAGATTTACTTTTTTGCTCTGTTCCAGATCTTTAACTGGAATGAAAGATTTAGTAGTTTTGTTTCTTTATAATACTAATTTGTCCTTGATTGTCCAATCTGTAACAATGGCATGTTACTTGTCCGGGAATATGTTTGAAAAAGTTCAAGGATTGGAATGGATCAATTTTTCGCTTTGTTGTTCTATATACATAAATAGTACTGGTTTGGCTAAAACTTTTTGAACAATTGATCTAAATGATTTTCGATGAGAGAAAATGTCGTTCTATAATATGTTGATGCACCCATCCCATATATATATATATATATATATATATATATATATATATATATATATATATATCTGAAAATAGGGTTACACTGCAAAAATGTCAAGATGCATGATGATCGACTACCTAGAATAAGCAAATCAAATGAGGAAAGGAAATATTATGAAGTATTTAACACCCTTCCTCAAGCTGAGCATATCTACCTATCATTCTTAATATGTTACACAATAAAACAAAAACGAAAAGATAAAGATGTTCCTAACGAATTAAGATATTATAGAATAACTAGCCTATCAAGGACAGATAATATTACGAAATATTCTAACAATGACTATTGTAATACTAATTACACATCATGAGTTGGAACAGAACAAAGAAAGTGTCCTATTCGCAGCCTTATTTGATTTAGTGTTTCCTTCCTTCATTTTCTGCAACAAAGTTGTTCACCTTTGTTACCTTTGGGGGAAAAAAAAAAAAAAAAAGAGAGATAAATCAGTTCTAGAACCAGTTTGGGATAGCTAAACATAGGAGGAGTAGAACTGATGATTACTTGGGAGTTACAAGCATCTCTAATTTGTTTAATGATTGAGCATTTGGATTTCACTAATTTAAACTGTTGAAAATCTCCTTAACAAAAGTAATGGTGACATGTATACTACTTAGGGAAGAAAATCAGGCAAGGAAAAGATTCACCTAACAAAGTACTTGTTTGCATTCTTGGTAGAATTTTCGCATTCTGTAATTGAGATTTCTGTGGTCGAACATTAAAGTGGAATAAGCTTCCATTTGGCTTTTGTTTTCTCAGCCTGTTGACTCCCTGTTCCTGCTCATCTTTCATCTTTGTCATGAATGCAATAACATAGCAGTAGCGTAAAAACTTCTTGTAGGAGTTGCACCTGGAGCTTTGGCAATGGTCCACAATATGATTCACTTGATAGGTAGCTCTGCATTGAAATGCCCAAAGTGTGTATTTTGTATGTAGCATGACCTATCACCGAGGCTTCTATTAAATCTGCCATTCCCTTGGTATTAGCCCTGGAGCAATATTTTGGAAAAGCCCAGAAACAGAATTTCCTGCCGTTAAAGAAACTGTCAGATGAAGAATGTAATAGGTAAGCCATGCCTAACTCATTAGGTCGAAAATGGCCTAGACAAGAAGGATCGGAATGAAAGCTGTATGTAAATTGTGAACAAGATGCAGAAACTTCCTATCTTTTTGGGGTGGGCGAATTTTGTTGTTGGGGGGGGGGGGGCGCGGGGGCGGGGGGCCGGGGGGTCTCTTCAGTGGGGTGAGGGGTCGGGGATGAATGAATGATGGATAGGTTGATATGCGTATGGTACCTGATAGTTGACTGTCCAGTTTTCTCATGTGAGGAGCATTCGTCTTAGTAATTGTGATTGATGGAATGTGTTCCACTTTGTGAATATCCTCTCCTCCTTCCTCATGCATCTTTTCAACCCTGCGCTCGAAGGCATCTGGCATATTAATAATCACCAATTCTCTCAGTGTAGCAATAAATTGAATTCCCTCCGGAACCATCCTCAAGTTCATACATTCATCAATCTTTAGACAATAAAGATTAGGCATAGCTCCTTCCCGTATTCTCCAATGCACCAAGCTACTCAGCCCCTGGACTTCCAGAATTCTCAGTCTAGGGAAACCCATCGGAGAACAACATATCTCATTCCCTTCAAACACATTTTTACGTAGTATCAAGGAATGTAAATTTGGAAGCTTCTCCAGAGTAGCCATTGGATCTTCCTTGAGTCTGCTGCCTCTCAGAGTTAATTTGGTCAGACTTTGAGCAAACTGTCCATGTTCTGGTAGCCTGTTTACAACGCCGATCAAATCCACTTTATGAAGATGGTCAAACGCAAGTAGTTGTCCTAAAACAGTTAATTCTTTTTCTGACTGAAAATCGTACCGGATACGGAACGACGAGTCTCTGATGCGATTTTTCTCCAGCTGGAGCCAATTTATCATTGCTGCCAAATTCTCTATTTCCAAAGTCACAGTTGCGGCCAGTTTCCGGAGCTTTGTTAACTGGGGGATATCTCTATAATCTGAAACTCTCGTGTCAAAGTTTTTCAAAGTTTCCAGTTTGCTTAAGCTACTTAACTGCAATTTACTGGTACAATTGTGGGTGGGAGGGAGATACAAATGCTTCAAATGTTTCAGCTTCCATAGGACATTGGGGATAGTCAAAGGTACAAGAAATGGTACCCGCAGATCAAGTGTCTGTAAATATATCAGATTGCCGATCGATGACGGCAACTTATACAATTGAGAACCCCTTAAGCTTAGGTATCTGAGGTGAATCAAGTTCCCTATATCTTTAGATAGCTTTTCTCCAAAGTCAAATCTTTCAAGGTCCAACACTTTTAGCAATTTGAACTCGTTGCAAAGAAATTCCAATGTTGGCTGAAAATTTCGTCTATCGCTGAGCCTGGAGAAGAGCAGTGCTGATCTTATGTGCTCAAGGTTCTCCCTTTCAGGAGGAAAATAGCTGTCAAAATCATAATCAACAGCGATGGAAAGTCTGCGTGCGACGCTGATTGATTTTGCCATAGGTGAAGAAGGGGAGCCTATTAGTTCAGTTTCATATCGCAGAGGAACCTTTTTCAAAAAATTTTCCTCCTTTCCCTTTACAAGGCATAATTCTCTTGTAAGGTCATGAAGTCGACAAGACTTGAACCTGCCAGTTGCCTCCTCTACTTGCACTTGAACCATGCACCTTTGCACTAGTTCGCCTAAATAATGTTCTGCTATGTCCATAATTGATTCTTCTTCGTTGGTTTGGCAACATTCTTGAGATATGAAACCTTCAGCTGCCCACAACTGGTACAATTTCCGAGTTGGTATTTTAGAATCCTCTGGAAAGTTGCTCAAATACAAAAAGCATGGTTTGAGGTGATAGGGTAGGTCATGATAACTTAGAGCTAAAACCTCTTGAACTCTTCCACTCTCTCGAGAATTTCTTCCCCTCCTTAAATACGAGTTGAAATTTTGATGCACTGTTCTCCACTCACTTACTGTGGACTTTGTCATCAGAAGTCCCCCAAGCACAATGATTGCTAATGGCAATCCCCCACACTGTCCAACCATCTCCTTTCCCAGTCTCTCTACGTCCATTTGGTTTCTCTGATCTGCAGGATTTTATTAGTATATCAGGAGTACTAATGAATGAATAAAATACTAATATTCCAGCAGTATTTCATTCACTAGTAAAGGGATATAAAATTCTCTTACCTTGAAAACAATCTTCAGAACTTTTCATGTGAAGCTGGCTATCTACTTCATCCTCTTCCTCATCAGTTTGGCATGAGCGGAAACTTTCTGTGATTGATGCTGCATCATCATCAGAGGAATACACGGGTTCTGCAAATCTGCCACCTCCTTGAACTCCATCAAGTAAAATACCTAAAATATTGAAACATCATTGGCAGAATTACTCTATAATTTCGAATGATTAGAATGATGTATTCATTATTTCATCAAGTTATATTCAAAATCAAGACTCGGGTATCCAATTTGAGTCTACACGTGAACCTGGAGAGATGGTTGATAGTGGATTTTTAGGCTCTCTCTGTTGGTGTATAGGAGCTTAGAGCTGAAATTGAGGGTGATAGATCAGAATACCGACGCTAGTTGAAGAGGTGAGAAATGAGACAGCATTGTGAACATGCATTCCGGGGTCCTTCTAATAAGGTTCAAAGAGTGGGCGCAGAGTAAACGAGGGGGGAGGTTGATGTCGAGGAGGGGTGATATGTATAATGACAATTCTTGAGAACTTTGATATGAAGTTCAAATAGTCAAGCATGCGTTTGTATGGTACCGGAATAATACTATGTTGAATTAAGAAAGTTTATCAACCAAAAGGATCCTATTCGCCATTATATATTGATATTTCTATCATGAGAGATCATTTTTAAAAACCAGTTTGCTTGAGCTATTTATGACCCATGTATTCTTATTTACATGTGGTTTTATTCTAAAAAACTGGGAATGTTAAACTGAAGAAACTTCTTATGTTTGAGTGGTTGTGAAGACAGAATACCTGCACCACTTAGTCCACGGCAGACTTTCTTCTTAAGCAGTTCCCAACTCTCTTTTTCATTCAAAACCCTTTGCTCGTATAGATAACAGGGAACATCCATGTCTATGTAACGAGCGATTTCTTTTTTGCGTGTCGTGAGTAGTACTTTGCTATTCATTTGTCTGGTAGGGAAGGCTGGTCTGAGTAAATCCCATACATCCATTTCCCAAACATCATCTAGCACGATCAGGCATCTTTTGCTTTTCTGGACTTCGGAAAGCTCCTCAACAAGTTCTTCGAATTTCATGCTGTTGATTGCCTTTTTCTTTTCTGGTTCAAGCTTATTAAGGATCCTCTGCAGAACGTCCTCCGCCTGCCATTGTTGAGATACACATGCCCAAGCAAAAGCATGAAAATGACTCCGGACATCTACGTGATGGTAAATCTTTTTAGCAATTGTGGTTTTCCCTATGCCTCCCATCCCAGCGATGGACACAACCCGATAGCTTTTGTTGGCCTCCTCCTCCACTAATCTTGCCACCAATTCATCGACATCTCCGTCCAACCCCACAAAATCTTCCTCAACATGATGAGGATATGTCCTCCTTTGCTGTTGGTGTCTTTTCGAAACTGGGTTCGGGTTCGGGCTCCCTCTTTGGCGTGGTTTTATATGTCGAACGCGCAAATCTGATTCAAGGGCTGAGATCTTAGCTTCAATAACCTGGAATTTTTGCTCAAGATGGTGATAGCTTGTACCTTCCCTGAAGATATATCTTCTGAGGCCACTTCCTTCCTTCCTTGAAGAGACGGCTGCAAGTAGAAGATCTTCAATATCATAGGCGACTTCCCTGGTCTCCGCAACCCAGTTGCGAATCCCTTCATCCGATTCTTGTCTGGCATCTGCGATTTCTAAGATGGACTGCAGTTGTCTTAGCTTCATTTGAATTACTTCGATGCGGCCTCTTAAATCAGGTAAGTTTTTGCCTTCATATTTCAGCAATTCACTAATACTCTGTATTACAGCAGATATTACGTATTCAGCCATAGATGATCTGCTATAGTTTTCTTGGGTTTCAGTGAAGAACTTGAGGGTAGGCCTTGTAATATTAGTTTTTGCTTTGAATTCGAAGAATGATTAGAATAGTTGACTTTGAAAAGGTTGATCAAATGAAAGCACTATAGCGTGTACTGCATGTTGCTCTTTAATTATTCAGGATTTTATTCTACAAGAAACTAATTTAATTGAAATGCATGGAATTTGGAGGGTGGGTACATGCTGTATATTGTTTTTCTTAAGAGTAAAATGGTATCTGATTGGACAACTGACGGGTCACTTCAAGTATATGAAACTTTTGGAAAATTTCAGCTCTAGAAAGAGTTGAATTCGAAACATTTGGATTGGTCAAAATGTATAAATCCCAAGTAAATTCCAAGACAATTTCTGGATATTTTCATACATTTGTTTCTTTTGTATTGCACTTCCAGGAAATTGTTGCGAAATTACAGAAGTAGAAACAATATAGCATAAACAAAATGGAGCTTAACATTGGTTCACTGGTCAAAACTCTCTGAGCAGTACGTTGAGTTGTAGACAATAGGGGTTTGTTTGGTTGTCTAGATTAATTAGATGGGGCTAGTCTTCGTATTAGAGATAAGCGGAGATTACCCACAATTTAAGCCACTTGTTTAGTTGGTTGAATTAGCTAAATTGTTGAGATTCGTTTCCCTATGAGATAAAGGAGTACCGTGTGCAGTTTGCAAGATCAAATCTGTAATCATAAGACAAGCACTTGAATTTCCTAAATTACCATTCTTCTCACGAATTGAATTATAAACGGGTATTTAGAAGTCAATTGCAATAATAAAGACCTTTTTACAAAGACATCGTATTTATCGGGTATGACTTCAGATTGTATTGTGTAGTGGCTCCTGATGATAAGAGATCCCACATTGGTTAAAGTTGTAATCCTTGTGGAAAAGGAACGTATCTTATCTGAAGATCTAGAAAGGAAATTTGGAGAGCTTTTTTCATGTAGTGTCCTGCTTTTGCATTTGGGTTTTAATTTATACTCCTCTGTATATATATGAAAGTGATATCGATAATGTGAAGACGTTATACCCAGAACAAGAAGATGCAAAATATTTCTGTAATAAGGCTTAACCGACGCTGGGGTTGTAAACGGATATTAAACAAAGTAGATATGCAATATTCGAATTCATATCCGATTAATTTTTTGATATTCCGTGTTCGAATCCGATGGATATTCAAAACCGTATATCTGAATCCTTTTAGAATTTCTGAAAATCTAACAAAATTATAGATATTTGGATATTTAAATATCCGTTTTCGCTTACAATTATCCAAATATCCAATTAAATATCCGAATTTGCTTATCGAATATCCGAATTTGTTTATATATATAAATAAATATAATCAAATAAAATTTGTATAACTTATCTAATTGAAATTTTTATATATATATATATCAGTATAATATATGCTCATTAATATGAGTAAAGCTAATATATTTACTTATATTTTTATTTCATCGTAAATTATGGAAATATAAATCAATTAGATTTTTTTATATCTATTTTATTTATAAGAAGACATCAGAATATACACACACACTAATAATAATAATAATAATAATAAAATAATATTTTTAATGTTATTTATCAGATACAGATAATGGATATACTTAAACGAATATATTTGTCAGATATACATTCAGAACGGATATTAAACAGAATGGATATGCAATTTCTATATCAGTATCTATTTATTATTCGAATACTTGTAATCGGATACGAATAATGTTCGCTTTATACATATTTGGATAATATACCTTACAAACAGATACAGATGCGAATGATAAACAGATTTTCGGTTATCCATTTACTGCCCTAACCGACGCTTTCCCAATTCTGATCGAGGGATGAGAATTCCTCTGTGTTTTTTTTTTTGCAAGTAAGGTTCATCGCTGCAGGGTTATGGAACTCCCAAATTAGGATTTCACACTAGATCTATGGCTTTTTATTTTTCGGATGATAAAATTGTAAACACACAAACTACAATTGGGGATATGGTTGAAATTGCAAAAGCCTACCAAATCCAATCTCCAACTTTGTAATCTCCATTTCACACCCCACCCAAGACATTAATCTTGTCAAATCTTGTGAATAGTAGCGGCTTAGCCAAGATAAGCCGTTTTTTCATCCACAATAATTTTTCCAACCGAACAATCCCCAATCCATGATGAAAAGCACAAATTTAGGTTCATCTGCCCAACCAAACGAACCCCAGAATAATAAACCGAGATATCGAAGGATAACTAACGTATTGCCAGTAGTTTATCGCTTTCATCGTTTTCTACTGTCAGTTTCCTGAACAATAATCCCGATCCTTCGAAAGCTCAGAAGTTGACTATATACATAAGAACAGTTGGTCGATGCGTGGGTGGCCTGTGTGTGGGTTTCCTCCCAGGTAGGTGACTGAAACACATCTTGCAATATTTTACTCCTAGATTTGTGTTGTTTTTAGTAGTTAAAAAGATATACATCTGTCAGAAAACTTTGATTCTTGATATTTGTTAGTGTTATTACCTGTTCCTTTGTAAGTTGACTTGTACATATTATATTTGTCTTGTAGGACCTGGTTTAATCCTTGATTGAGTTGATTCTATGGTAGCTGTCAAGGAAAATGTAAAGAGATGAGTGCTGTCCTCATTCCTATTCTTCGGTCATGATGTTCCTTGTCGAAGAAGAGATCATTATGAGGGACAGATTGCTCAAAGTTTCTTTACATGACCCGGAACTTTGGCCTCATATATGAATCAAACAGTTTGGACCATATTCTATTTTATATTTTGATACATATTACTATTAATATATAAGCCGTTAGGACGTAAGCTACAGTAACGGGTTGGTCTGCTGGCCGATATTGCTTATGTGCCCGTTTGGGAAAGGTCCAGCAATGAATTGGCCGGCCTTTTGCGTGGCGGGCTTTGGGCCTGATGTTGATGGGGTTTGACTACTTGAAACGACGCCATTTCCTTTGTTGGGCTTGCACTGTCGGAGTTTGGGCCTCATTGTCAAGGCTGTTCGTTTTTTGCCTTCTTTATTTTTGGGTTGGGCCTCATTATTTTTATAATCTAACTTATGTTGGCCCAACCCAATGTGTTGGTTTAAAGTCCATGTAATTAACGATTCTAATCTGGATTTGTTTTCCATATTCGAATTCAAGCGGCATTCCTTGCGATGAAGGCCTACTCTTCACAACTGGCCGTCCTCCCGCTTTGCCATCTGGCTCATCTCATTGGAGTCGCGTACGTGCTCCTTCGTTGTGTCGCCGCCCAGCTGAGCGGGCTTAGCTCGCTGCCACCAACCTTCCGGGGTTGTTAAACGATGGGTAATTTATCGATTGGTGGTTTTATAAGAGCCGATGGTTTTCGCTGCAAAAAAAATTCCCTAGAAATAGGGGTCCAACGGGATGGAAACTCGGCATCTTAGTGAAGAACTTCTCTGGGTTAGTCTCATTATTTGATTATGCTGGTATTTTTATTTTTATTTTGTTTTCATTTTCTGTTCTTTTTGATTTTTTGTGGGTAGTTGGGGCTGAGTGTATTTGTAGATTGTTGGAGCACTAATATATATAATTAATTCTCATATTGTTTGGGTTTGTGACAGTAATAGCAAAGGACTGCGTGTTGTTCTAAAGGTGTGTAGTAATACATTTGTAATTTAAAGGACCGATTGCTTTCTTGCACTTGCGTCAAGTGTTTATTGGAGTTTAGTTACTTTCTGCTTGATGTATATTTGAAGATCTAAATAATTTTACAAACATTCGAAAAAAGGAAAAAAAAAAAAGAAAAAAAAAAAGGATTCACTTTCTTTTTACTGTAGTAAAAATTCGTTCTTTTCCTGAACATTGGACCCTATTAATGTTTTCAGACCTGAAATAGAATTAATTATTATTTGTTGGAAACGTTAAGAAACTAGGTGTTTATGAACACTACTTTTTGTAACTGCAAGTAATTATAATTGTTATTTAATGAAATATAATTCAGCAATTTATAATCTATTTGAATATATATATATATATATATATATATGTGTGTGTGTGCGTACATATAGTAGATCACGACTCATCAGCTTTATGATAAGATCATATTTAGCAACTTATTTGTGGCTTTCTATAATAATGAAATTAAAAATTTAGTAAAAGAAGGCTTAAATTTCCAGTGAGGTTGTTGAGTGTATATTAGTGGTGGGTTTTTTTTTTTTTAAAAGTTCTTAACTTCCAGACAATATATCATTATATTGTGTGTGTGTGTGCGTGTATTAGTGTTGGTTTGTTTGAAGTTAATATAAGTGTAGGTCGTATTTGTTGTTTAACTTGACGGTGGTGGTTTATTTTAGCCGTAGAGGTGCAATAGCTCATGTTTGCAGTTGGATAGGAGGATTGCTGATGGAAATTTCTTTAACGGGGGGTAAGCCTCATTTCACATAACAACAAAGGGGACTTTTGTAGAGGGTGGGGGTGGGGGGGGGGGGGGGGTGTGTAAGTTCTCTTTGTTGATTCTTGTATTTGCTGCTATTATTGCTATCTTCATTGATGATGATTGGGATCATTTTCTGTTGCTAATGACCTGTTGCTTGATGGCTTTGTTGTGTTCTTTGGTGATGGCTCATGTGTTGTCTCTCGGCTGATATATTTTGCATTCTTCTGGGACTTTTGCAGTCATTTGTTGGTGACAGCATGGGGGCATGGGTGATTCTGATGTTAATCGGTTTTTGGTGTTTTTAGTTCAGAGAAGGGGTTCTTTTAATAACTGTTGTTTGTGCATTTAAGTCAGATTGGGCTGACCTCTTGCTTCTTAGTTGTTGAATATATTGCTGTTATTTGAAAATGTATCAGCTGTCAAGGGGGTGTTGTAATTTTAATTTACCTTGATGAAGAGTTTGTAAGGGGCTTGAAGATTGGGCTTTTTTTTTTAACAAATTAGCTTATTAGTTTTTATTTTGCTGTAAAAGGAATAGCCCACTTTTATGATTTTGTTGTTATTTATTTATTTTAAAGGGAGTAGTATTCTTCATTCACGCATTCAAAAAATTTTAGAACAATTGAACTTATTTTAGGCTTTTTATGTACTTTGTAAGTTTTTTTTTTTTTAATATTTTTGATTGATTAGTAAAAGGGTGGGATCCAACAAAAAAACCCTATGACGGGCACGAGTCAATTTTATTAAGAAAAAAAGAAAAAAAAAATCAATTCAAACTTTATAGATTTAACCCTTCTCCCCTCCTACAAATACATTATTCTTCTACTAATTATTATCAACAAGCAACTCAGCCAAACAATGAAGCCATATAAATCGATGCACATTCAGCAATTGACTATGGGCACCGCGTGTTGAGCGGACGTCCCGCAAACCTTACTACCATACATATATATATATATATATATATATATATATATATATATATATTGTATAATTTGAACTGTTTGATGCATGTATGTGATAAAAACTTGATGCATATATGAATTTTTCGCAGAACCATGGAGCAAATGTGACTTGGTTTAATGAACTTCCTTTATTTAGATCTAGTTTTCCTGGTGTCAACCAGAAAAGGATATGTGTCTATGTACTTGGTTTTGTCATCAAAAACTAACAAACAATTATTTGGTACAAGTAAAAAAGTGAGTTGTCTCCACAGTAGGTGCGTCACTAGGTTGGATTTGGAGCAAATTTGAAAAATTCGAATTCGAATCCAATAAGTTTTTTTTCAATATTCAAATTTGACTCAAATTTTGTAGGATTTACATTTGAAACTACTGGGTCCAAATTCAATAAAAAGTTCGAAACTTGATAAGAAAATCCAATCCAACAAACATTTAAAATTTTTGGAACTTTAAAATCAAGCAACAAATAAAAACAATATTTCTCATTTAAAAAATAAAATTTTAATTAATTAGAGAATTATTTTAGACATTATTTTTTAAAAAAATTACCTTGAAAAATAAAAAATAGTGTATTGTTGGTTATTATGGTTTATATATTGCTTTTTATTTAAAGTTCTTTACATACTTAAGGTAATTAATCTATAAAAAATATTATTAAAATTCGAATTTGAATCTTTAACGAATTGGATTGTTTGATTCTATATCCTATCTAATTATTTTGGGTTATAGATATTCATAATCAGATTTAATTATCTAATATTTTAATCGATCAAATATACTTAAATTCGGGTCGAATTCGGATTATAATCCAGTACATTGACAACCCTACTCCACAGAATTGCTTATTTTGCAGCTTTTCAATTTTTGTGGTTTTAGATTTTTTTTTTTTAATCACAAATTAGTTAATATAAGTGGTTTTGAGGCGCATGTGAAGTTTGATCAGTTTTCAAAAAAAAAAAATGTATAATATGAAGAATACTTAAATTCCATTGCAATCCATTTTTTATCACTCGTTGCACACTCACGGGGGAGAGAGATACATATACAAGATTTCAAGATAAAAATAAAAAAGAAAATTATTGATGGAAGAGTAAGAATGACGAAAAAGAAAGAAAAAAAAAATAAAAGAATTGGAGTTTTCTTAAGAATAAGAAGATTCAAAAAGAGGCACAATTTTAATAGTTGTAACCCACGTGAAAATCCACTAATTAAAAGTTAGCAAAGCTTATTAAAGAATATGTGGAATATATTTATCCTAGGAGCATAATTATAAATTAATCAAATAATTAAGAGTACAATATCACAGTGAGAGGGACATCCATAAATTATATTTGTAAATCTCTTAGTACGAGCATCAGATTATGTTGGCAAAAAGTATGCATATACATATTCATACTGATATGAAATTATAATTTTTTTTGGTCTTAATTATATTGTTTATGACCCGATGCATATCTTTAATGAGGGTTTTAAAATTTTATGAATCCACTTTCAATTGTTTTCTCCTCAAAAGTGCAGCCTATTAGAACCACTTAATGTGCTAGAGAAGAGACATTATATTTGGTTTATCTTTTTTTTTTGTTTTTTTACAATCTAACTTTAAAATGTAAAATAAAAAAACTAGCTTGTAGCTAAATTTTGGGAGTTATGTAACTAGTGCATATGTATAGATCTACTTGTATACACTATACATATCTAGGCTTGGTAATGAGCAGATATTATCCAAACCCAAGTCCATGCAATACTTTCTATTCGTATCCTAAATTTTTTAACTTTACTCGTACCTTACAAAAACTCATATTAATATTGGCGTTTGAGCTAGAGTAGGATTTTACCCATGTATACTCGATGTATATCATATGTAATATATCCTTTATCTGACAAAGCTTGGACAAGATTTGTGTGATTTTTAGAAATCTTTGTCTAAAAAGTTCAGGAAGTCTCAAGCACATCATACTGCTAGACATTATGACCTACTAGCAGCAACAACAACAACAAAAAACTCACACTTTAGTACCGATATAATATTTTATTAAAAATTTAATGAAATACATCACAAACATAAAACACAAGTTTTGTGACGAACTTTGTTCATCACAAATGGTTAATAAATGTCTTGTTTTCAATTTTGAATGCCTTTTAGTATAGTTCCGTAAAAAATTAATGACAAATGTCTTCTAGTTGCATATTTATTACTCCACCCGTCTTATAATAGCTGTGGCTTTAAAGTTATGCACAAGAATTAAGTAAATGGATTAAAAACATTAATTATAAATTATTTTGACTAAAATACTCTTTTAATAAATTACGCCATTAATTTTCTCTTATCAACCATTAATCTCTCTCTCATTAAACATTAATATCTTTCCAACACGTTTTATCTTCTACATACAATGTACTTTCAATTTTCACCATTATTGTTCAATTTCAAGTTTGTATATTTTTACCTATCAAAGGAAAAAAGTATGCATATTTTACAACTCGAATAATTTCAAATTTTGATGACCAATATGCAAGATTGAAAGATTAGTTAGTGTCGTTGGGATATAAACAACGATTAGTAATATGGAAGATTGAAAGAGGAACTAGTTTTGTTGAAATAAAATTAATGATTAAAATGAGACAATTACTATTGTTGGGAAAATTTTTAGGAATTGAGTGACCCACAATTAATAAATTGTTGAATTTGTTTTAGGAATTTGCATAAGATATTAATTAAAGTCTAAGGGTATATTAGAAAAAAATAATAGATTCATTCTTGATATGTGAGAACGACATATATTTTGGAGAAAAAAAAATTCCTCAAGCGACAACTATCATAGGACAGAGAGAGTATATTTTTTGTTATCAACTAAGGGATCGGTGCTTTTCTTGTAGTGTGTTAAAACTATTATTAAGACTTGTATTAAATGGTCATTATTCTTATTCATGCATGACATAATTCTAAAAGAAAGAAAATTAATAGTGCAAAAAACTGCGTTTGAATTATGACAGATGTTTAGCGGCTAATGATACATATAATTACAAATTTAATGACAATAAATATTTAACAACAATTATAATATGAAGACAATATATATTTAACACGCACACAATCTTTTTCTAAGGTTGGTTAGACCTTTATTCAAAGAACCTGCTCTGGTACCAATTGTTAAACTAGAATATCAAATTAAAAAAAGTTTTTTTATTAATATTGAAAATAACCACGAATTTCAAAAAGTGAAAAGAATAAGACTAGAACTAATCATAAGTTCCAGATTATAATAGAAAAGAGCTAAACACTAAGTTCTGAAATTACCAATGATAGTGTAGTACATAGATTGTTTTTACATATATTAACAACCTTACTACTAAGAGTTGAATGAACACAATAAACTAAGACACTGATAAGTAGAGAAATGTTTAGTACTCGAACACACACTTGATGATTCTGCTGGTATTTTATGGGTCAATATATAGTAGTATGCTGGAAGATTGAAGGGAAAGTTCCAACGGCTACTTTCCTTCTCTTCATCACCAACGGCTTCTTTCTTTTTGGTGTTGTGATCTTTAATTTCAAATGGTTTCTCTCTTTCTGAGTGAGCTAACTTGACTTTCCTTCTTTTCATCACCAACGGCTTCTTTCCTTTTGGTGTTGTGATTTTTAATTTCAAATGGTTTCTTTCCTTCTGAGAGAGCTTTCTTGATCGGCCTGTTCCACTTAATCCCTCTTTCATAGCCACATATCTTTCCGGCTAAGGAATGGAAAATCTTTCTCCTGTTACATGAATCCAATTTTCATTTCATCCGGGAAATCATTATTCGATTGATCTAAGTTCATGCAATTTTTTATTTATTAATATTTTTTTTTTGGTCAATTGGTGGTTTCCTTCCTTGTATAATTTGATTCTTACAAGATTGTCATCAGCAAATATGGCAACAGTATTACAAGCAGATCTCTGCTCTAGCTTTTTGGAGTCCAGCCTTGTAATATCACTTTTCGCTATGAATTCAAAGAATGAGTACAAGAGTTGACTTGATCAAATGAAAGCACTATAGTTGATTATTCCAAGGAAAAAAATAATTTAAGTCCAGTGGATGGAATCTTGGGGGTGTGGACTTCTTGAACAACTGACTCTGACATTGACAAATCCCAGTGAGGAAAATCTTGGCCGTAGAATTAGTTGAATTTGAAATATTTTGCGCTCAACCATTTTGCTTATGTTCTTACATATCGGCTAGTGCATAATTCACTGACTACAGATAGGCTTAAAAGTATTGCCAATAAGTTATCGAAATCACTAGTAAAATTTGGTTGCCAATTTTCAGGCAATTTCTGGAGGAAATTTTTTTACATGAAACAGTTTAAATTGTCTTATATTTTGTATGTTGTTATTTTTTTTTATGTGATACAATTTGAATCGAGTGTATAGAAGAATTTTTCATGTCTGGATATGAGATTATATTGTCTCTGTCGTAGGAAAGAAGTTTCTTGTCTTAAATGACAAGGTTCTGTATCGGGCACTTCTAGGTAATTACTTGATGGCCGTTGTGCTTTTGATATCGTCCCCAAACAAAAATTTCTTTGTCCCTGAGCTTAGAGCGTGCATGTTTTTAATAGTTAATTTCGATATACATATTTCAGAAACTTGTATCCTGACTATGTTTATTGTTGCTGCATAAGCTAGTTTAAAGGACTTGGTTCTACTAAATCATTCATATTCTCTTCTTTGTAAGTTGAGTTCTGCATATACTATTTGCTTGGTAGAGCCTCGATTAAATTCTTAGTTATTGTAGCTGGTCAAGAAAGATTGTGGGTTGTAGCTTGTAGGATATGGTAAAATTCTTTTATGAATCGGGCTTTTCGGTCCTACATATGTTTCAAACTACTGCGATCTGACTATATCGTGTATTTGAATATTTTTATCAAATAAAATAAGTATGGAGTGAATTACAATCATTTGTTGCATCATGCATGTGGGAGCCCAACACCCAATGCACCGAAGAATTTCCGTAGTAGTGGGTGCTTGCCTATTCTAGAAGCCTCTTCTTGTGGTGCACTTTCTTTTATTTGGGTTTAATTTTTCTAATGTTAACCAGTTAGGGATATGCGTGGATTTGAATCCTGACAATGTACTTGGTTTTGTGAAGAAAATTTGCCAAACAAATATGTGATGTATATGAAAAAGAAGCTATGTCTCCACAGAATTGCTTATTTTGCAATTGATAGTAGATTTACAATCTTGACTTGACTTTGATTTTGTAGGATGTTACCTTAGAATTGCTTGTCTTTTTATTATATTCTAGAATATTATAATACTTTTTCCAATATTATTATTATTAGATGAGGCACTATATTAAACAATAAGTTATCTTTGTAAAACTTTGAAATTACTTGATGAAGTGTCTTTACATTCATGTAAAATGTTTGACCATTTTCTTATTAACTTTCTTTTAAATTTCTAAACAATCATATTTCAAATGTATATAAGGACAAATATAATGAGTAGTCCACTTAGTTTTATTACTTTTTCTTTTATAACTATTGAATTCATAATAACTTTTTCTTTTAGGATATATCTTATTTTTAATTTTGGGTCTTTGGTTATTTTATACTACTAATTTTGTCAAATTTTAATGAATATTCGGAGTTTTGTTTACTCCAAATTTTGTATTGATAAATGCAAATACTGTACTATATCAACTCGAATTAGGTTATCATATTACGAAATCGAGGTTGGATTCAAATTTCAGACAAGCCTAGAGGAAATTGGCAATATTAGAAAGTTTGTTGCATTTCTACCAAAAGAAGAGCAAAAGATAAAGAAAGTTTGTAGCACCAACCAAATCTGCTTTTTTATCTACGATTTCAAGTCTAATGAACATATATCCTGCCTTTGAAGATGTGAGAATATTGTTATGAGTTTGAATTCTGACAATATATGTGTGTAGGGTGGGGTGGGTGTGTGTGTGTGTGTGCGTATTATTAAAAAAAACAATAAAGATGCTAATCTTGTTACTCTATTATAAAGTAAAAGATACTTTACCCAATAATTCTTCATTCATGCATTAAACATCCCTAAAATAATATTATTCACTTTTCAAACTACATTGTGTTGTATTTACCGTACTTCTTTGAAACTTTAGTCAAGACAGCATAGCATAAGATTTATATTCATACCTTAGTATATAGTAATAAAGACGTTTGAGAATTTAAAACAATCTTCTAATTTTTTATGGATTTTTAGTCAATTTGAAACATACCGAAATTACACTATACTTCATTTAAAAAAAAAAAGAATGTGGGTTACAAGTCTACTAGACATTATATTGGTGCACTCCAAATCTTAAATTGGCATGGTATAGAAAATAGATTTATATTAGAAATTGTAACCAAAATACTATAGGTGCTTCATGTAAATTAATTAAATATCAATCGTGAAGTTTGACTATACATGAATAATTTTTCGTAAAACTAATAACTCATCATATGAAACCACGAAGGAAGTCTTAAAATTTTAGAGGAAATCTCCGATCATTGTTTCGAAATAATAAGATTTATAATTGATTAAACACAAAGAAAGCATAGTTAAACTAAGATAAGAAGAAAGAAAATTGAAAAAATAAATAAAGAAAGAAATAGATATATAAAAATGGTAAAAAATAAATAAAATAAAAAAATCTATACTACATTTTTTTTTTTTTTGATGCAAAAGCCTCAGAAACTAAGCTTCTGGAAAATCAAGCGTACACAGAAAAATCCTTAAACAAAGCATGAGCTAAACAAAGAGGAGGCTCAAAGCCCCACTGCTCAACTGTAACTAGATTAAATGCCGCTTCCCTTGCTAGACAGTGGGCTGCTCCATTGGCGGACCGCCTCACATGCGTGAATTTAACATCAGCCAACCGTTGAACAATAAGCACGCTCTCGTCAATAGTATCCCGAAGTGAAGATATGCACGATTGAGGTTCCATCATGAATCGGATAAGTTGTAGGCAATCTCCTTCAAATTCTACCTTAGAGGCTCCGTTATCGGCCACCCAACGAATTCCAGCTGCTAAGGCTGCCCCTTCCATCTCGATCGGCGTAGGCCGCCCAAGCCTCGTACATGCTTTTGCCCCCCGAAAATTTCCGTACTCATCCCGAGCCACAATCCCAAGCCCATACCTTCCCTGTTCGGTGTTCATGCTTGCGTCAAAATTCAACTTGAGGAAGCCTGAAGTCGGCGGTATCCACGTTTCACGGCTCGGGCCTTCTCGAGCTTCCAGAGCATCGCAAAGCTAGGCTTCCGTCTCCTCATAGCTATACGAGCTTACCCATCCCTAAACCCCATCGAATCGAGCTTCGGCCAAGTAAGTGTAGAACTGGTTTCGAACCCACCAAGTTCTCCAACAGGTAAGCATAAGGGAAATCAAACGTTGTGTATGCCTTCTCCCAGCACATGAGGCAAACATGTCAGCAACATTCGAAGGACGTGCCGATGAGGAAGGAGTCGCCCAGCCTGTGAATGCTGATTCAGTTATAGAACATCTACAGAACAGGTGGTTCGTGCTCTCATCTTCCTGCCCGCAGAGAGCGCAATTAGCATTATCTAAGATTCCCCTACGTACCAGGTTGTCTTTCGTGGGGATACGATTACGCAACAGCCTCCAACACCAAATTTTAATTTTGGAAGGTATCCGTGCTCACCAAATGGCCTTGAGCGCTTTACTGTGGCTGGGATCCAGTTGCGTGCTCCTACCAAGATCAGCGTGCAAATGAAGTAAAAAATTCCGATATGCTGAGCGAACTGAAAACACTCCAGAGTCCTCATAAGTCCAGAACACCCGATCCTCGTGGTTGTGTCGGATGGGAGTATGCCGGATCAGGTTCCATCCCTCACTCCCGAACAAAAGATGAATCTTCTCCTCAAGCCACACCCCCGTTATAGGATCAATAAGTTCGCTTACGCGGATATCATCGCTGAAGTTTCGCGGCCACGACTTTAGCGGTTGCAGTACACCTGCTGTCCACCTTTGTTGGAGCATTTTAACATCCCTTCCCGTGCCAATCCGCCATCCCAATCCTTTCATTAGCCAGTCACGACCATGCAGTACACTCCGCCAAACATATGAGGCATTTTGTTGTACCTCACACTCCAGAAATCCTATCCTCCGGCAATATCGACCCAACAAGGTTCTGCTGCAAAACGATTCAGGCCTCGTGAGAATGCGCCAGGCCTGTTTCACGAGAAGTGCCGTGTTAAAGGCAATAAAGTCACGGAACCCCAACCCTCCTCTCGCCTTAGGCACACACATCATCCTCCAGGACTCCCAAGCAATTTTCCTACGTCCGTTCCTTTCCCCCCACCAATATCTGCTACACAAACCATTAATCTCCTTACAGAAGCTCACCGGTAATTTTAAGATGCTCATAGCGTAAGCGGGGATAGCCTGTACCACCGCCTTCAATAAAACTTCTTTACCCCCTAGGGATAATAGTTTCTCTTTCCAGCCCTGTATATGATTCCAGATTCGGTCTCGCAGGTGCTGAAAGCATATTCTCTTGGCTCGCCCGAAAGACACCGAGAGCCCAAGGTAACTCTCCAACGGAGCGCCGGAGCATCGTAATAGACGGCAGACTTCCTCTCGGACCAATGGCCTTGTGTTGCCGCTGAAAAGAACACTTGTTTTATCAAGATTAATTTTGTCCAGAAACTTGTTCATATTTTCTAAGAATATCAATCACCCGGTGTACATCATCACAGGCTGTCCGGGAGAAAAGGAGTGAATCATCAGCAAAGAACAAATGCGAAAGCCGGCCAACGCCAGTGCCTATTCAGAGTCCCCTTAAGCTGCCGCGCTCATGTGCTTCCCGTATTAGAATCGATAGTCCCTCCGAGCAAATCAAGAATAGGTATGGGGATAGTGGATCCCCTTGGCGTAGCCCCCTCCCCGGTCTAAAAGATCGAGATAGAACTCCGTTGATCCGGACTTGGTAAATGACACAACTAAGACATTCCTTTATCCAATCAATCCAAATCGGTGGAAAGTACATAGCTTCCATCATGGCAAATAAGAAAGACCATTCGACTCGATCGTACGCCTTTGACAGGTCGAGTTTAACCGCCATCTCCTCCAAACTACCCTGTTTTCGGCTTCGTAAGATATGTGCCGCTTCGTGTGCAATCATGGCATTATCATGGATTTGTTGCCCAAGAATGAAAGCACTTTGATTCTCGGATATGACACTCCTAAGAACGCAGCGTAGCCTATTTGCAAGTAGTTTCGCAATTATTTTGTAGACCACATTACAAAGGCTAATGGGTCTATATTCAGAGAGGGTTTGAGCGCCACGCTTTTTCTCTATAAGCACAATGGTAGTATGATTAATCTCTGTGAGCGAGCCTCCTTCCTCACGGCTAAGGAATTTTCTGCATGCTTGGATGATATCCTCCCCTATCACACTCCAGTAACGTTGGTAGAAACCAGCTGGAAACCCATCCGGCCCCGGCGCCTTTGATGGGTGCATCGCCTTGAGAGCTCTCAACACCTTTTCGTCATGCAAAGGTTCGACCAACATCGCCCGTTCGCTCTCGGAGATCCTTCTACTGATTTTGCTAGTTATTTCCCTGGGGTCATAAGCCTCACCCGGTGAGAATAAGTCCGAGAAAAACGTCACAGCATGCTCTTCCAGCCCTCGTTGCCCAGTTACTACCTGTCCGTTTGCATCCTTAAGTGATACGATCAGATTTCTACATCTCCGGTTAGAGGCAGTGATATGGAAAAAAGAAGTATTCTTGTCACCGTGCTTGATCCACCTGAGGCGCGCCCTTTGGTGCCATAATTGAGATTCATCGTCGAGCAGAGAGCATAATCGTATGCTCGCTTCTTGAATTCGAGTGTTCCGCTCATCGCTTGGGGGTTGGCGATGTAAACCATCGATTTCAGTTTGTGATGCACTGATTTTCTTAGATAAATGTCCCACAACTTCTTTATTCCTGCTCTCCAATTTAGGCCCACACCGAGAAATCTTCATTTGAACCGTCTTCATTGCACTAGAACCCGTCACGCCATTGTCCCTCCAAGCTTGCTTTACGATGTCCAGGACCTCTGGACGTTTAGTCCAAAATTGCTCAAAATGAGGGGTTCGTCGTTGCCGAAGCAGGTTGTTCTTGATCGCGATACTTAACGCCATGTGATCTGAGACTACCATTGGCATATGTCGCAGGCTCGCTTCCGGATACGCTGCCATCCATTCAGTTGTTACGAATGCCCGATCAAGGCGGGCCTCTTTCCGATCAGTTCCAAGCCGCTTGTTCCGCCAAGTGAAAGGAGACCCTATAAAGCCAAGATCACAAAGTCCGCACGAGTCGATGACATCCCGAAATGCCCGAATTTGTGACCAAGGCCGTCTGGGCATGTTAAACGTCTCCTCCAGATATAAAACCCCATTGAAATCACCAAAGAGAAGCCAAGGTCCAGTAAAGGAAGGCCGAAGATTCTTAATAACAAACCAGGTCTCGTGACGCCGATGGGTGATCGGGTTCCCATAAACGCCCGTGCAAAACCATTTAATCCCTGTTGAAGATGGTGTAACCTCCATATCTATATGACATTGGGAGGAGGAGAGCACCTGAACTTCCAGTGAATTCATCCAGAAAAGAGCTAGGCCTCCTCCCCCTCTTCCGTTGTGTCTTATGTGACAGTCTACCGCAACACAGTTATCAAAACCAATTTCCCTGCGAATATTCTCCACAGCGTCAGCTTTCAGTTGGGTTTCCGAAAGGAAAACCAACTTGGGATCTTTGCGACGGATAAGATTTCGAAGATGACGAACGGTGCGCCGGTTCCCAAGCCCACGCCCGTTCCATGCCAAGAGCGACATCTAATGGGCGCGGGGTTGGGGGTGGTTCCCAACCTCCGCATGAATTTTGTTCTCAACTGATGCAGCATGTCTCAGTCTCTTGCTATTCGTTCCACTTTCCTTCACCTCGATAGTCTTTCTCTTCCCCGTCTCCCTCGCCGAGTTCTTTAGTGCTCGAAGTGTTGTTTCCTTCACTTGGGTCACACGGGTCCATTTTTTTGGTTCACGTACGTTTGGATTTGTGTTTTCGCTGTCTTGCCCCGTTAGTTCCAGTCCAGCCAAGTCTCTTTGTGGGCCAGAAATAAACTGGCCCACCCCAGCATTGTTTGTTGAATTCCCTTCGGAGTAAGGCAAGTAGTTGGGCTCACTAGCATCTCTTACTTGATTACGGCTTGATTGTTGCAGCCCGAGATTTGCACTGCCAGAAAATCCCGTTTGGGTCTCTTGAATAGGAAATATTCCTTCATCCATGGGATTTGTCATATCTTCCGCTCCTGCAGTAACGCCAAGAATTTCGCCCTTTCCTTGATCCCATTCCATCACGACGGGGCGGACGGGATCGGCGTTCTGTGCACTGCTCGGATGTTCTCCCGGTGCTGCCTCTCTTTCGGTACCTCCCAAAAAGTAAATACCCTTCCGGACTTTGTTCGAGTCACGCGCTTCGACCGGGACGAAGCCCCTCCCGGAGCCGAAGCGGAGAAAATTCCCAAACGGCATGGTTGCTTCGCTAGGGGGCATTTCTTTTGCACGGGTGTCGGGGCACTCTTTCAGTTGATGCCCCATGAGTCCACAGAAACTACAGAAATTGGGCAGTCGTTCATATTGAAACCAAACCCAGTGAGTGCCCATGGAGTCCGTTTCAATAAATTTGCCACGACGGAGGGGTTTCGTTAGATTTAATCGGACCTTCAGACGGATCCCACTCGCCACGATTTCTGATGCTATTAGACCGCCATATATTTCCCCTAGCTGTTTTGCCATAGCCTCCCTATCGCAGAGCTCTGGAATATTTCCAATGCGTAGCCAAAATGGGGACGAGTTAAGGTTAACGACATCCACCGAGGCCAGATCTTCCACTTCTTCGAATATCACTAATTGGTCCTCAAACAGCCACGACCGGCCCTCAAGTATACGTATCTTATCCTCCTCATACTCCAGCCGAAGCAAATATAGATTCGGTTTCAAATCTGTGAGTGTGTATTTTCCTTTTAACTTCCACATCCGTCGCCACACAGTTTTGAATCTGTCTTTGAGGTAGTCCTTGTGCGCCCAAACGGTGCAAAGGAGAGCAAACTTTGCCACATCGAGCACATCTGTAAGCGGACATGACTTCACCGAAAGTTTCCCTAGTTCCTCCTCCAATAGTGCCATTCGTGGATTTGCCATTCGCTTAGCACGTTGTAGTAGGTAGGACGCCCCAAAGCCCCCCTCCCTCCCTGCCTCCCCGGTCTTGTTAACAGGCTATCGAAATCCCCCGCCTATTAACACTCGCTGTGAATACTCGGCAAGAAAACTCAGAGGGGTTCTTACGGAGTCTTTTCACCAATTAGAATAATTAAGTGTAGCTCAGACAAGAATTTGACCGGGATCGAATTGTAAATCCTATACTACATATTAAGTGAGAACCCTTTTGACTTTTTTGTGACTTGTATAATTTTGAACTTCCTAAGATATCCCTAATAAAATAATTATGTAAGTATAAAATCTTTAGTCATTGTTTCTTTTAATTTTCCTTTTTTACTCTCTTTCCTCTCTCCTCTCTCACATCAATTTTTTTAGAATTTTCTTTCACTTCATTTTATACTTATTCTTTTAATCATAAAATTTAATCTTACTTTAGTTTTGAATTATCACTTATCATAAATTTAATCAATATATTAAACATAGATTAATATAATTAATATATATACAAGCGTTTATATAGATCCAATAAAAATTTCACATTAAATTTAATCATTTCATTAGATTGTATTTTATTTTTATTTAACATATACATCGAGTGTGTCAATATACTAGTATTAATGAAGGATAGTAAGGACATTTGGACGATTTAGTGTTAGATGAAGTAATATAGGGAGACAAAGGGTTACAAAACTTTTTTTAGGGGTGTTTTTGACACGACAAAGATAGCTCAAGGACCAAAATGTATTTAATCCACAAATCTAAACCGTTCCCGAAATTTCTCCTTATTCTGGGTTAGGCAAATTTGAGCACCACCA
This sequence comes from Petrea volubilis, assembly GCA_026212405.1. Lineage (NCBI taxonomy): Eukaryota > Viridiplantae > Streptophyta > Magnoliopsida > Lamiales > Verbenaceae > Petrea > Petrea volubilis. The sequence goes on along the minus strand of CM047873.1, from coordinate 6,658,076 downwards.
TGTTAAAGGAATCCACAAAATCGTAATTGTGCTTCTAAGTGTTTGATTAATTTTATCTAACTCAATTTGATTTGAGTTTTATTTTCTGTTTCACTTAGAATCTGTGTACGCAAATCCGCAAGAAGATAATGGATTTCCCCGGGTGAATTTGCTGGTTTAATTTTGATATCGTTTTGAATTTTCGATAACAGATACTTTATTTCAATATTCGAATTCGAATTCGAATGCATATCGTTCATAATGCTATAAATATAGTACTGAATGCAAAACTTTTTATCATTTTTGCGTGTGGATATGGAATGTCAGGTATGAAAAATTGATGGTATGTTGTGAAAATTGAAGTTTTTGAAGATTTTCGAGAAGCAAAAAAGTGTTCTGTATTGAAATCGGCTACATTTTGTTCAGAGTCCATCTTGGCAGAGCTTATAAGCCCAGAAATGGCAATTTTAAGCTTTCAATGCAAATGGACTTAGAGCGTCTCTCCTCTCCCTGTTCTTGGCTTCAATATACTGTGGAGTGTGGAGACTTGAATCATTGAAGAGAGAACATGGCCCTCATAGCTGGTGGCGGAGCCGGTGCCCGGGGTCGGGTGTGTTCATAACCAGCTACGGCCTACGGACTACCGGTAATACAAATAATTAAATTGAAAAATTCCACGGGTGCACTAAAGGATGTATAGAGACTCACTAAAGGACAATTAGAGTAATTATTCAAATTTAATATTATATATATATGTACGGAGTAATTTCAAATTCGGGGATGCACGTGCAATTCTTGAGCTATATATGGTTCCGCCACTGTTGGTAACTAATAATTTGTTTATCTAACTTGTTTGAGCCCATCCTGTCGCCTTGCTAATTCTGCTTGTAGGAGCAAATTCCCTCCTGTTTGCCAATTTTGTGCGCTTACTAGTTAACATATCACATCCAGCATTTTATGTAATTGCATATTGGTGTGTTTGTGTTGTTCACTTCAGAATGATTGTTGGATAAATGCATGAGAACATCAGGAGATGTTTGCATTTCTGAGGTGGTTGCATTAGGGATATTGTGCTTCTTCTGTTAAAATACCAAGTGATTTTTTTCCTCAGTTCTAGAACTTTTATAACATCTTGTTATGTGATTTATGGCTCTCTCCGTGTCTTGACCTTCTTTTTCATTATATTGCTTTGGGTGGATAATGTGCACGTTATAATAAATGTTTTGGCTCTTTAGTGTTTGTGTGTTGCAGATGTTTAATTATGCTGTTAAGCTGTAGAGCACCAGCAGCTATTGAACCATGAATTATGCCAAAAGGAATATCAATCGGTTTCTGCACATGGCTGCTAAAGGCTTCATAACATGCTGGATTGTTTATTCTATGCTGATTTTGCTGCTTTTAAGGATCTCAACTTAATATATTGGCTGCTTATGCTGATCTAACCAATGAAATTTACAGGTTTGGTTTTCCTTCTTCTCAGATTATCTTTTGACAGCATCTCAGTGACAGATCAATTTTGCATACTATTTGACTTTTTATTTAATACTCAATGCACTTGAAAAGGTTGTCACCATTCTCATCCACTGTTAGTCAAGATATTTGTATTCTTCAAGTATACTGCTCCCATCTTCTTGTGTTAATATTCTTCCACTGAATGCTGTGTCATGAGTATTGGTATGAGATTTTGTTTTTTGATTTGTTCCAGATCTTTAACTGGAATAAAAGATTTAGTAGTATATGTTTGAAAAAGTTCAAGGATTGGAATGGATCAATTTTTCGCTTTGTTGTTCTATATACATAAATAGTACTTGTTTGGCTAAAACTTTTTGAACAATTGATCTAAATGATTTTCGAAGAGAGAAAATGATGTTCAATAATATGTTGATGCACCCATCCCATATATATAGATCTGAAAATAGGGTTACACTGCAAAAATGTCAAGATGCTTGATGATTTACTACCTAGAATAAGCAACTCAAATGAGGAAAGGAAATATTATGAAGTATTTAACATCCTTCCTCAAGCTGAGCATATCTACCTATCATTCTTAACATGTTATACAATAAAACAAAAACGAAAAGATGTTCCTAGTGAACTAAGACATTATGATCTACTACCTAGAATAAACTAGCCTATCAAGGACAGATAACATTACGAAATATTCTAACAATGACTATTGTAATACTAATTACACATCATGAGTTGGAACAGAACGAAGAAAGTGTCCTATTCGCAGCCTTATTTGATTTAGTATTTCCTTCATTCATTTTCAGGAACAAACTTGTTCACTTTTACCTTTGGAAAAAAAAAAAAAAAAGAAGATAAATCAGTTCAAGAACCAGTTTGGGATAGCTAAACATAGGAGTAGAACTGATGATTACTTGGGAGTTACAAGCATCTCTAATTTGTTTAATGATTAAGCATTAGATCTAACGAATTTAAACAGTTGAAAATCTCCTTAACAAAAATAATGGTGTCATGTATACTACTTAGGGAAGAAAATTAGACAAGGAAAAGATTCACCTAACAAAGTACTTGTTTGCTTTCGTTGTTGAATTTTCGCATTCTGTAATTGAGATTTCTGTGGTCGAACATTAAAGTGGAATAAGCTTCCTTTTGGCTCTTGTTTTCTCAGCCTGTTGACTCCCTGTTCCTGCTCATCTTTCATCTTTGTCGTAAAGATAATAACATGGCAGTAGCGTAAAAACTTCTTGTACGAGTTGCACCTGGAGCTTTGGCAATGGTCCACAGTATGATTCACTTGATAGGTAGCTCTGCACTGAAGTGTGTATGTAGCATACTATCACCGAGGCTTCTATTAATTCTGTGATTCCCTTGTTATTAGCTTTGGAACAAAATTTTGGAAAAGCCCAGAAACAGAATTTCCTGCAGTTGAAAAAACCATCAGATGAAGAATGCAATAGGTAAGCCATGCCTAACTCATTAGGTCAAGATTGGCCTAGACAAGAAGGATCGGAATGAAAGCTGTATGTAAATTGTGTACAAGATGCAGAAACTCCTTATCTTTTTGGGGTGGGGGGTTGGGGGGGTTCTTCGGTGGGGTGAGGGGTCGGGGATGAATAAATGATGGATAGGTTGATATGCGTATGGTACCTGATAGTTGACTGTCCAGTCTTCTTATGTGAGAAGCATTCGTTTTAGTGATTGTGATTGATGGAATGTGTTCCGCTTTGTGAATATCCTCTCCTCCTTCCTCATGCATCTTTTCAACCCTGCGCTCGAAGGCATCTGGCATATTAATAATCACCAATTCTCTCAGTGTAGCAATAAATTGAATTCCCTCCGGAACCATCCTCAAGTTCATACATTCATCAATCTTTAGACAATAAAGATTAGGCATAGCTCCTTCCCGTATTCTCCAGTGCACCAAGCTACTCAGCCCCTGGACTTCCAGAATTCTCAGTCTAAGGAAACCCATCGGAGAACAGCATATCTCACTCCCTTCAAACACATTTTTACGTAGTATTAAGGAATGTAAATTTGGAAGCTTCTCCAGAGTAGCCATTGGATCTTCCTTGAGTCTGCTGCCTCTCAGAGTTAATTTGGTTAGACTTTGAGCAAACTGACCATGTTCTGGTAGCCTGTTTATAACGCCGATCAAATCCACTTTATGAAGATGGTCAAACGCAAGTAGTTGTCCTAAAACAGTTAACTCTTTTTCTGACTGAAAATCGTAGCGGATACGGAACGAGGAGTCTCTGATGCGGTTTTTCTCCATCTGGAGGAAATTTATCATTGCTGCCAAATTCTCTATTTCTAAAGTCACAGTTGCGGCCAGTTTCTGGAGCTTTGTTAACTGGGGGATATCTCTATAATCTGAAACTCTCGTGTCAAAGTTTTTTAAAGTTTCCAGTTTGCTTAAGCTACTTAACTGCAATTTACTGGTACAATTGTGGGAGGGAGGGAGATACAAATGCTTCAAATGTTTCAGCTTCCATAGGACATTGGGGATAGTCAAAGGTACAAGAAACGGTACCCGCAGATCAAGTGTCTGTAAATATTTCAGATTGCCGATCGATGATGGCAACTTATACAATTGAGAACCCCTTAAGCTTAGGTATCTTAGGTGAATCAAGTTCCCTATATCTTTAGATAGCTTTTCTCCAAAGTCAAATCTTTCAAGGTCCAACACTCTTAGCAATTTGAACTCGTTGCAAAGAAATTCCAATGTTGGCTGAAGATTTCGTCTATTTCCAAGCTTGGGGAAGAGCAGTGCTGATCTGATGTGCTCACGGTTCTCCGTTTTAGGAGGAAAAGTACTGTCAACATCATCATCAACAGCGATGGAAAGTCTGCGTGTGATGCTGATTGATTTTGCCAAAGGTGAAGAGGGGGAGCCTAGTAGTTCAGTTTCATATGGCAGAGGAACCTTTTTCAAAAAATTTTCCTCCTTTCCCTTTACGAGACATAATTCTCTTGTAAGGTCATGAAGTTGACAAGACTTGAACCTGCCAGTTGCTTCCTCCACTCGCACTTGAACCATGCACCTTTGCACTAGTTCGCCTAAATAATGTTCTGCTATGTCCATAATTGATTCTTCTTCCTCGGTTTGGTAACATTCTTGAGTTATGAAACCTTCAGCTGCCCATAACTGGTACAATTTCCGAGTTGGTATTTTAGAATCCTCTGGAAAGTTGCTCAAATACAAAAAGCATGGTTTGAGGTGATAGGGTAGGTCATGATAACTTAGAGCTAACACCTCATGAACTCTTCGACTCTCTCGAGAACTTCTTCCCCTCCTTAAATACGAGTTGAAATTTTGATGCACTGCTCCCCACTCATTTACTGTGGTCTTTGTCATCAGAAGTCCCCCGAGCACAATGATTGCTAATGGTAATCCTCCACATTGTCCAACCATCCCCTTTCCCAGTCTCTCCATAGCCATTTGGTTTCTCTGATCTGCAAGATTTTGTTAGTATATCAGGAGTAATTGTTGAATGACCACCTCATCTAAAAGCTTAAGCTTGTAGAGAGGGAGAGTCATTATATTTTTATTTATATTCTTCAACACGCCCCCGCACGTGCAAGCAGACTTCTTTTTTGTTTGTGTCAAGCCTTGCACGTGAAATTCTTTATTTTTTTGGATAATGGGTGGCAGTGAGATTCGAACACATGACCTCTTGTTTGGCCTGGCTCTGATACCATGTTAAATGACCACCTTATCTAAAAGTTTAAGCTTGTAGAGAGGGAGAATCATTATATTTTTATTTATATTCCATGTTGAATGACCACCTCATCTAAAAGTTTAAGCTTGTAGAAAGGGAGAGTCATTATATATTTATTTCTATTCTTCAACAATAATAATGAATGATTAGAATGAGTTATTCATTATTTCATCAAGTTATATTCAAAATCAAGACTCGGGTATCCAATTTGAGTCTACGCGTGAACCTGTAGAGACGGTTGATAGTGGATTTTTAGGCTCTCTCTGTTGGTGTATAGGAGCTTAGAGCTGAAATTGAGGGTGACAGGTCAGAATACCAGCACGGATTGCTTGTAGTTGAAGAGGTGAGAAATGACACACCATTGTGAACATGCATTCCGTGATCCTTCTAATAAGGTTCAAAGAGTGGGCGCAGAGCAAACAAGGGGGAAGGTTGATGTGGAGGAGGGGTGATATGTATAATGACAATTCATGAGAACTTTGATATGAAGTTCAAATAGTCAAGCATGAGTTTGTATGGTACCGGAATAATACCATGTTGAATTAAGAAAGTTTATCAACCATAAGGATCTTATTCGCCATTATCTCTTGATATTTTTATCACGAGAGATCATTTTTAAAAACCAGTTTGCTTGAGCTATTCATAAACCATGTATTCTTATTTACATGTGGTTTTATTCTAAAAAACTGGGAATGTTAAAATGAAGAAACTTGTTATGTTTGAGTGACTGTGAAGACAGAATACCTGCAACACTTAGTCCACGGCAGACTTTCTTCTTAAGCAGTTCCCAACTCTCTTTTTCATTCAAAACCCTTTGCTCGTAGAGATAACAGGGAACATCCATGTCTATGTAACGAGCAATTTCTTTTTTGCGTGTCGTGAGTAGTACTTTGCTATCCGTTTGTCTGGTAGGGAAGGCAGGTCTGAGTAAATCCCATACATCCATTTCCCAAACATCATCTAGCACGATCAGGCATCTTTTGCTTTTCTGGACTTCGAAAAGCTCCTCAACAAGCTCTTCGACTTTCATGTTGTTGATTTCCGTTTTCTTTTCTGGTTCAAGCTTATTAAGGATCCTCTGCAGAACATCCTCCGCCTGCCATTGTTGAGATACACATGCCCAAGCAAAAGCATGAAAATGAGTCAGGACATCTTCGTGATGGTAAATCTTTTTAGCAACTGTGGTTTTCCCTATGCCACCCATCCCAGCGATGGACACAACCCGATGGCTTTTATTGGCCTCCTCCTCCACTAATCTTGCCACCAATTCATCAACATCTTCGTCCAACCCCACAAAATCTTCCTCAACATAATGAGGATACGTCCTCCTTTGCCGCTGGTGTCTTTGAGAAACTGGGTTCGGGCTCCCTCTTTGGCGTGGTTTTATATTTCGAGCGCGCAAATCTGATTGAAGGGCTGAGATCTTAGCCTCAATAACGTGGAATTTTTGCTCAAGATGGTGATAGCTTGTACCGTATCTGGAGATACATCTTGTGATCAGGCCACTTCCTTCCTTCCTTGAAGAGAAGGCTTCAAGTAGAAGATCATCAATATCATAGGCGACTTCCCTGGTCTCCGAAACCCAGTTGCGAATCCCTTCATCCGATTCTTGTCTGGCATCTGCGATTTCCAAGATGGACTGCAGTTGTCTTAGCTTCATTTGAATTACTTCGATGCGGCCTCGTAAATCGGGTACGTTTCTCCCCGCATATTTCATCAATTGACCAATACTCTCTATTACAGCAGATATTACATATTCAGCCATAGATGATCTGCTATGGTGTTCTTGGGTTTCAGTGAAGAACTTGAGGGTAGGCCTTGTAATGTTAGTTTTTGCTTTGAATTCTAAGAATGATTAGAATAGTTGACTTTGAAAAGGTTGATCAAATGAAAGCACTATAGCGTGTTCTATGATACATTTGTTTCTTTTGTCCAGGAAATTGCAGGGAAATTACACAAGTTCCGTGGAGACAACATAGCATAATTTCATCCAATTGTCTCGCTTCTGATTGGCTGCATGTCTGTTCATGGGTTGAGTTAGTCAGTGAACCAATCTCTAATAAATTTCTCTCTCTCTCTCTCTCTCTCAAATTGAAGTCGACGTTTTTGTTAGGATTTTCTCTTCTGATAATGCCTGTTTGAAATTCAGCACTGTGGATTTTGGTTTCCCCCTTCAGTCATATTCTTCCAGATAAATAAATAAATAAATAAAAAATAAGTAATTACAGTAAATAAAAAGAAATGTTTTTAATGTGAAAGAAGAATGCATTTCCTCAATTCAGCAATCTTAAACTTGATGTTATTGAATTGAATTGTTTTAGATGGCATATGAAGGTGATAAACTCTTTATTTTACTCGTAATTTCTCATAAGGAGATCACATTCGCAAATTTGTTTGTAGCGGTCAACCAATCATCTATTTGGTAGAAGTTTCTATTTAACCAACAGCTTGATATAGTTATAGACTTGCAGTGTTGCGTTCACCTTTTGAATAATTGTTGTGAGGTTAAAACAATCGATGTCAATATATTCATCGTTGTAGAGGTTAATATACATACATACATACATACATACATATAATTAGTGCTTCGATAGTACTATTATTTTTTTTTCAAGTTTATAAAGTTGTAATAATATCAATTTTTTTAAAAAAATATTTTTTTCATTTTTTTTAAAATATAAACCAGGTCCAAAAAAATCCAAGGTGGGGCAGGTCACGAGTTTGGCCAAACCCGTCCTATACCCGTCCTGTTGTTATTCCTAATCATATTTCATATTTTGATACACACATATATATATATTTGTCAAATAAATTAAAGACATGATACAAATTGAATTGGTTGGTGCATGTATGGGCACAAACTTGATATATATATATATATATATATATGAATTTTCGTAGAACCATGGACCAATTTTGACTTGGTTTTGCGTCCAATTTTCCTGGTGTGAACCAACAAAGAATATGTGTCTACGTGCTTGGTTTTGTCATCAAAAACTAACAAACAATTATTTGGTGCAAGTAAAAACGTGAGCTGTGTCTCCACAATAGGTCCATCAATGGGTTGGATTTGGAGCGAATTTGAAATATTCGAATTCGAATCCGATAAGTTATTTTCAATATTCGAATTCGACTCGAATTTTATAGGATTTACATTTAAAACTACTAGGTCCGAATTCGATAAAAAGCCCGAAACCTGATAAGGTAATTCGATCCAATAAACAGTTAAAATTGTTGAAACTTTAAAATCAAGCTACAAATATTTTTTCTCGTGTAAAAAAATAAAATTTTAATTAAGTAGAAAATTATTTCAAAAAATATATATAAATTGCACACTGTTTTGTTAAAAAACCTACCTTGAAAAATAAAAAAAGTTAGTGCAGTATCGGTTATTATGGTTATGGGTTATATATTGCATTTTATTTAAAGTTCTTTACTAACATTATATACGTAAGGTTATTAATCTAATTAAAAAATATTATTAAAGTTTGGATTTTGATCTTTAATGCATCGAATCGTTTGATTTCATATTCTATCCATTTATTTCGAGTTATCGATATTCATAATCATATTTAATTTATTGAATATTTTAATTTGTCAAATATACTAAAAATTGGATTATAACTGCTACATTGACAGCCCTACTCCACGTAATTGCTTATTTTGCAGCTTTTCAATTTTTGTGGTTTTAGTTTTTTTTTTTTTAATTACAAATTAGTTAATATGAAGTTTTGAGGCGCATGTGAAGTTTGATCAATTTTCAAAAAAAATTCTATAATATGAAGAATATGAACGCCTCCTAAATTTTTTTGTTTTCGTATTTATGGAAACTTTTTAACTACAGGTGGAATTTGCAATACAAAACCAAATATTAGAGGTATTTGTTTGGCTTAATACAGAGATGCGATTGAATACATTATTATATTTTTTGTTATCTAACGTGCAGCCCCTTAGTGCCAAGTGTTATTATTATTATTATTATTATTTATGAATACACACTATTCACACACGTACATTATTAGGATTTGAATTCCTGTTGATAACTCTTCCAGCATTTAAAGGCGAGGTATATGTTCATTAGATAAAAGACCAGTAGACCCATTGTCACCAATTTGTGAAATTATGGTCCATCATTTTTTTTTCCCTTATAAAAGAGTTAAATTATATAATTACATGACAATATAAATTAGCTATTAAACATATTCACCACTTATCAATAGAGTCATAAAGAATTGATTAATAACAAACTAACATAAAAAGTGAGAGAAATACTTACACATTCGGTGGGACTTGAACCCAATATCATATCAGAGATTCAGAATTTCAACTTCAACCATTAAATAAAAAAATATAATTGGCTAAATTTTTCCACTTGATGCTTCGAAAAAAGAAGACATTTTTGCAAATATTACAATGAGAACAACACAACAAAGTAAAATAAAAAAGAATAATAAGAAATGCATTTTCTTGATTTTCTATGCCCAATGTAGAGTTGGCAAAACAAAAAGTTTATTAATGTAGAAATTTCAAAATATAACGGATATCGAGAAGAACAAATTTTGATTGGGTCACTAGCACCGGTCAAGCTTGAAAATGGAGTGGCATTATTTGGGAAAAAAAAAATTAATTTATCCTTTTTTGGACTCAAAATTTTCAAAATATCCTAGTTTGAAAATATTTTTTGAAAATATCCTAAAACGGGATTGCCAAGCTCGTCCTCACTATTCATCCGCCACCTCAGTTGGTGCAAAACATTATTTTATACATTATATATATTATATGTTTTTTTTTAATTATTGACCGGTTCCTCAACCCCGGTCAACATTTTTCGATTTTTTTTATTAATTTGATGGTTGGCCGGGCTCGCCTATCCCGGCCAACCTTTTTTAAATTTTTTTTATTATTTTAATGGTTGGCTGGGATTGGCGATCCCGGCCAACCCTTTTCTATTTTTTTTTTAAATTTCATTGCTTGGTCGGGAATGGCCAAGCATATTTTCTTTTTTTTTTTAATATTTTCTTTGTTTAAAATTTAATAATTGGATAACTTATATTTATTATATAAAAAATAAAAACAAAATTTATTTTGAATTTTAATTATTTGTAGAAAATATAATAATTGAAAAAAAAAAACGAAATACTTGACATAAAGTAGAAAAGACTATGGTATTAATCAACAAATATATCGAAAATTGAATTTTTATTGCTGTGTACCGGCTCATTAGCGTTGTTGGGCACGGTGTCTTGCTTTTTTCCGAATTTGTGATTGATCCATCTCATTATGAATGTGAGTGGTAACATCACGGTCGCGTCTTTGATCCTTTAACCGCTCGGGATTGTAGACTAATTTGAAATCAATTTCTGGCCAATATACCTCATCCCAAATAGGCTCGAATCTACTCGCGTATGTTTGCTGGTAGGAATCTACACAAACAATTGATTGATGCCCATCGAAAATTGCGTTGCCGCTGCTAAGGCATGTGAGCAGGGTATGCCAAATTGTTGCCAAATCCCACAAGAGCAGGTACCCGTTGTTAGCTTCACGACAAAGTGATGACCAGCCCCGTGGCCTATGTCTTTTGCAAGAATTGATACCGTGCATTCATGGTACATAAAGTTCTTAATAACATGCGACAGTGGGGCATCTTTGTTAGCATTGTAATAGGCATATGCGTGATCAGTCCATAGTCGGTTATTTGCTCGCACTCCATTTCCCATAGATGAACGCTGGCGAAATGTTTGAGTCATTTGGCTTTCACTAGAATACGGGATGATGAAATGTTCGAGTCATTTAGAACAAATCCCAACAACTCACCACATATTTCAAACCAATTAGTTTTCCTACTGAACATGACCTAGTAAAGCACTACCCTTCACCGGCAACGCCCACAAAATGGCAATGTCTTCATCCTATCAGAAAGTGAAACGTATTTGTTTCTGGTCGCCACCTCTCGACCAACGCAGTAATAAGAGCATGGTCAACCTCAATATAACCACACCTAAAGACTCCATAAAATCACATCGCGCACACTGCCGTGAATTGAGTAATGTTTAATAATATTCCAAAAAGGTTATGTGCATCATCCTAACATCCAACGGCACGATCGGCGCGTTTGTTATTATTAATTCAGACATATGCCCATCTTGGTCGTACAATACATCCAAATTCTCGGGCCCACATAACTGGCGACAAATCAAAATAGCTCTCGAAATAAAGTTAACAAAAATCGACGACTGCAACACACATATGGTTTGACGTGGTTATACGAGCTTAGTTATAATTAGACTACAACAACAACTAATGAAAATATTGTATTAATTATTAGATTGGTCCAATTATTGCAATTTATATTAATAAATTACTAAATAATAAGAACAATTGGTTGTCAAATTACAACGATCCCGGCTCTAAAATTTAGCAAATCCGAAATATAAATTTATTGTAACATAAAAAGTTCTCGTTAAGTATTTAACATCAAATCCGAAATATAAATTTATTGTAACATGAAAAATTCCCAATTTCATCACTATCCTAGTGAAATATCAATTTGTTTGAAGATATTATTGTGAAAAATTCGTACTTTAATTTGGTAATTTGAAGACATTGGTATTTAAGATATTTATATATATATATATATATATATATATATGAAAAATGTAGAAAATGTACAAAAAAATAAATAAATGGAACAAATGGATTAATGAAGAATGACATACATAAATGGAATAATGCTAAAAAACCTACATGTTACGTAATGCCAATAAATGTACTTTTATTTTTTATATTAGCATGTTCTACAAAGTAATCTATCTAATTAATTATTTCAATTACAATTTTTTTTTACGACCATCTATATATAAATATAAATATCATTAGCATTCAAATTAACTTTTTCTAACAATAATTGTCAAGTTTAATTATCCAACAACTAATTACAAATCAACTATAATAATGAAAATTATCACTAAGTAACTATAAATGATAAATAGTCAAAGTTACAGTAACATACCTCTAAATAAAAAATAAGATCGAACACAATGCAATAATCACACCTACATAAATTAAGAATGAAAATAATTACAAAATAATAAAAAAAATCATTCACTACATATACACTATTGATTCAACAAAACTTACACACTTACAAAAACTTGCTTCACGATTTATCAACTGCAAAATCAAAAAGTACAAAAAAAAAGTAGAACACTTCACTATTAAATTTGAGCAAATTAACTACTGCATTTAAAAAAAAAAACAATTACAATACTTTACGAAGTGAGGGGAGGGGAGGTGAGGAAATGAATAGAGTGTTGATGGTATATATGTAAGGGGTTGAGGTTGCAGAAATGCCAATTTCAAATTTCAAGTGTTGTGAAAAGTCCGTGCAAATTAACACTTACAAGGACGATTTTGCATACATATGTCTGACAGGATACGGGAACCGATGCAAGGCCGAGCTTCCCAAGCTCGCCCATTGATTTTTTTTTAAAGAAAAAAAAAAAATAAACTGACATGCATGTTTGGTTTTTAGCTTTGTCAAACTTTAAAAAATAAAGTTCCTGACTTTGTCAGGCATGCTTGGTAAAAGGCTTGGCCATTCCCGGCCAAGCAATGAAATTGAAAAAGAAAAATAATAGAAAAGGGTTGGTCGGGCTCGCCAATCCCAGCCAACCATTAAAATAATAAAAAAATATTTGGAAAAAGGTTGGCCGAGATTGGCGAGCCCGACCAACCATTAAATTAATAAAAAAAATCTGAAAATGTTGACTGGGGTTGATGAACCCGGTCAACAATTAAAAAAAAAATAATATATATAATGTATAAAATAATATTTTACGCGAACCGATGTGGCAGATGAACAGTAAGGGCAAGCTTGACAATCCTGTTTTAAGGTATTTTCAATTTTTTTTTCAAACTAAAGTATTTTGAAAAATTTGAGTCTAAAAAAGGGTAAATTAATTTTTTTTTTCATTTATTTGAATCTATTATTCTCTTTATCGTGACAAAATATAGGATATTTCATTCAATTTCATCAAGATTTGATGAAGTAATACATATTAATTATTATATTATGATCTAAATAATAAATAAAACTATTACATTATAAAGAACAAACAAATTATTCTAGAAATAGAATAAAACCCACGCTTTTTTAGGGAGTTAAATATATACTCTGATAGTTTTGGTATTTAATTTTATCAGTAAATATAGACCTCGTTTAATTAAAAGAAAAAATATTGACGACTTCATTTAAGGTAAACTTCAGATTCATTACAATAATTTTAAAAATAATATCACAATATAGAATTATTCAAACAAATTAAATGAATTTATTATTTTGGTATTTAAAATTCTTGATTTGAAAGTTATGACAGTTGATTAATCAAATTATGGGGGAAAAGAGAAAATGGTAGGAAAGATGTTAACAAAAGGGTAGAATCGTCATTTCGACGGGCAGAAATATCTACTTGTTCCTAGGTCTTTGGCTTATCACTTCGCACTCTCACATTCCTTCCACCGCCACCATTCTCCGGCGACGCTTTAACAATCAGGACACATCTCCGGCGAATAATCCTACTTGGTTCACACGTAAGTATATATGTTATCATCGGTAAAATGTACTCGTCCACCTCTACGAACACATTATCGCGCCCGTTTGATGTATGAGCGCGAGTGATACTCTCGTTTTTCAATTAGGTTGAGCATGAATTTTGCTGCAATGGTAGTCCCTTTGTCAATGGAACCGAAAGCTTCAATTAGAATTCAGTGTTTTCGATGAATTGATGTTGGAAATATGATAGCAGTGGCAAAGCTTTTAATAGTTTCATTTACTGTTGCATTTACTGAATACAGAAGAAAAGGGGGAAAAGACGTAGTTAAGCTTTTGAGTATTTTATTTTTCCAGCTTGTTTTTTTTTTTTTTTTTTTGGGTCTTCCTCATGTTCTGTGATTGCATCTGGCTGTCTTCTTTTTTGGGGGTGGGAGAACCAAGAGAAGCGTGGAAGAATCGATTTAGATTGGTCTCCCCGAGCACTCAGGATTCCCGTCTTTTATTTTGTTCGATTTAGGCAAGCTTGCGCGGATTGCTGTTTCCCATAATTGGTTAATACAATCAATTTTTGGCGACGTAAGTAGTGAAAAGATTAAAGGGACATCTAACAAGATTAAGAAATAGCCTTTCTCAAGTTTTGGTGTATGTATTATCATGTTGTTCTTGGAAGAGCATATTTTGCAGCATTTTCCTTCTATTAACTTCTTTTGTTCGTGCTGTAACTCTACCAGGTTGGTAATTGAGTGACTAGGAAACATAAACTTGGCATTATGACTGAATCCCATCGATGCAAAGAGAAATCTGGAAGCAATAATGAAGAGCCACGTGATGATTTCTTGGAGGGTACTTCAGCACGGACAAGGCCATTCAGTTTTAGTGATGTAATGGCTAGAAGGAAAAACAGGGAAGATGCAACTAAACAGGTTACCAGTGACCCTGGAGTGGCTGATGTTGAATTAGCAAGGGATGGGAAGGCTGTTCATTCGCCAGAATTCCACAGACAAATAAATGAGCATTCTGGAACAATGGAAATGAAACATACTTCAAGTGATCCTCAGAAGGTAAGTTCTCGGAGAAAAGGAGAGAGTGATGCCTCTAGAAAGAATGACAAATTAGTCCTGGAGAAAGATAAGGGATCTCGGGATTCCCATGCCAAATCAAGGAGTACAGGGGACAAGAATGCAAGCAGCAACAGAGTGACAGAAGCTAAAAGTGAGAGACGGTATCACAGCAACAGGAAAAAAGACGGTTTTGTAAGTGATGATTCTGACCATGGATCTGATAAGAGGAAGATCAGAGATTCAGTTAAAAAGGACAGAGTTTCTGAGAGAAGCAGAGAAAAGTCCGAAATAGACAGAAAACAACTTCATAATGATGACAGACAAGTTTCTAGAAAGCGGAGAAATGATGAACGGATGAGCAGTGATTCTGAGAATGAGCATAAGAAAAGAAATGCTAGAGATTTGAAGCAAACAGAAAAACTAATTGATCGAGACAGAGACAAATCTGAAAAAGAAAACAGACACAAGCGTCATAATGAAGAAGATAAACCTAGAGGCAGGAGTGGTGGTAAAAAACATGATTCTGATAAAAAAGGACCAGAGCCGACACGAGCCAATCTTGAAGAATCCAAACTAAAGAGGAGAAGGTCACGAAGCAGAGAGCGTGAAAAAGAGCGAGGTAGAAGGTCTCGTTCACATTCACCAAAGGTGCATAAGCACACATCTAAAGATAAAAAGGAGCATGGAGAACTGTCTACGAAAGACGGATCAGGGAAGAGAACATTCTGATTTTGACAAGAAGAAGATATCCAGTAATGGATCCAGTAGTCACTACAGACGAACCACTGGCTCTTCGAGTGGTCTTGGGGGCTATTCACCTAGAAAGAGGAAAACTGATGCTGCTGCTAAGACTCCTTCACCTACTCGGCGTTCTCCGGAGAGGAGAACTGCTGGGTGGGATTTACAACCTGTTGAAAAGGAGAGCACTGTTGCTAGTTCAACTCTTCCGAATATGCATACTACAAGCCAAAGTTTATTGTTGAACATAAAGGAGCTCCCTAGTGGTAATGCGGTGATGCCTACTATGCCGAAGGCCATTGGAAATTCTTATCACGCATTATCATCACAGATGTATGCCATTGAGTCGATTCAGCTAACACAAGCAACACGACCTATGAGGCGGCTTTATGTAGAAAACTTGCCTTCCTCAGCCACTGAGAAAGATTTAATCGAATGTATTAATCAGTTTTTGCTGTCTTCTGGTGCTAACTACATTCAAGGAACCCAACCTTGCATCAGCTGTATAGTATGTCTTCTTATTCACTCAGTAGACCTCATCTATTCTATTTGTGGATGTATTGGCAAAGATTTCAGTGTGTTCTTGTTACTTTTCACCTCCAGATACACAAGGAGAAGGGCCAAGCACTACTGGAGTTTTTGACCCCTGAGGATGCTTCTGTCGCCCTTTCTTTTGGTGGAATTTCTTTTTCTGGGTCCAAGCCTTAAACTCAGACGCCCCAAGGACTATGCAAATGTGACTGTAAGACATATTACCATGCTTTTCTTTCTTCTGATATTTCATACATTTTGATGTGTGCTTCGGTGGCAACAGACTTCTTTTTGATGAGTAGTGACATGTAAAGTAGCACTGCGTAATTGATTCTAGAACCTGTTATATTAGGTAAAATTTTACTTCCATTGTGTTATTGGCTTTATTTTGCATTCATGTGCTTCCTTATTGGCATATTTATAGTGTTTCTGTTGTTGGACTCCGTTTATGTCATGAATACTTCTAAATATGGCTACCCCAGTATGTCAATTCTGCTAGTTTGCTAGTCCAGCCAGTAGAGGTCACTTTTAATTGATTGCACATTGTTAATTAATAGTTTAATGTGTGAGGAAAGCTGAGGTATCAAATATGAAATGCACTCTTCTCTCAATGTCATCAATATTCCACTTGAATTCTTTTTTCTTGGATGACCTCTTATTTAACTATAATTTATTACACTTTAGCTATTTTGTTTTATGTGATAAAAGGCAAAGGTTCAGGAGAATCTTATTCATTGAGATGATAGATGTTCATAACTTTGGATTTTAGGGGCATTTGAGGCCATTCCATTCATATTCAAAAGTCAGGCGTTATACTTCTGTCATTGTATGTTTATCTTTTCACAAGCTTCATTTCTATCATAGATAAATTATGCAGACTTTTTTATTGTGCATACTTTCTGAAGAGAAATTGGGGTCACTATATTGCATTGGGCCTGATGATTTTAGCTTTAGATGATTTCAGGAAAACTTAAGCCAGTATATTTGGCATAGTCTACATTCATAAATGTTAATATATTTCTGTCATATTGAAACAATGAAGATTCTTTCTGCAACTTTCTCCAGGGGCGGGGGGGGGGGGGGGGGGGCGCATTTTATTTTATTATGTAAGAGGTGTGCAATCTTCTGGTCTTGGTCTAGATTTGATATCTAAATGTAGCACTATGATGTTTCCAAGCTTGTTAGGAATGGCTATGTGCGCCCTGGTTCTTACTGAAACAAAACTTGGTTTCGGTTGCTGCAAGTCAATGCTTGGCATTCTCTTTCACATTATACTTTCATATTTATATGACGATACAGAAACTGGACTTGTGATATTCGTTTTCTGAGGTTTGAAACCTCAATTTATATCCCTTTCTGGAAAAAAAGGTAACTCCTTTTATTGTTTGAGGATGATAATAAATCAGTCAATACAAGTATGCCCTTCAACAAAGTTTTAAGTCCTGGTCAAACATGAGTCTTTATTCTTTTTTATTATTCTCAGTTGTACATGGGCAGGTGGGCTAATTCAATTAGCGTTTCGCTGATGTAATCTGGAAATCTGTTCTTCGGCATTTTCATTCTTAACATATCAGTTGTGGTAGTCGAAATTTCGCAGAGAAATTTGAACTTTACTGCACTAATGAAGCAATTACTGTAGTCCTCTGTATTTCTGACTTTTCTTCTTCCTTCTTGCATATGCATCAACGTAATTGTGCTTGAGCTTTCCTGGAAGATTTACTATTCTGCCAACTATTTTCCATTGAGACAGTATTTTCTCTATATAATTTGCAGTTTCTGAGGTCTATTGTGGTTATTATTTATGTAGCAGGTTTTCAGACAGTTGCTATTTTCATGCAGACTGGTCTTCCTGAGAAATCAGTGGTTGCTGTTGATTCAATCAGCGGGACTGTAGAAGATTCACCCCACAAGGTATGCATCTGAAACATCATAGCTTAAGATTGTTCTGGAGTTACGTAAATGCAACCGTGTTGTTTAGGGGGCTAGAGTTTGCTTGCTTGGTATTTAGTTGAGGATCAACATAAGTGAACTGAAATAAACTCTGCTTCAGCTGATATATGGATCTTCAATTTGAAGATATCTATTTAAAGTCGTGCCCAGAGAAAAAAACTGGCCTGTGGTGTTGTATATCAGTGAGAAATAATGTTTGAGATGACGAACTTTGATGCAATATATTCTCTGAAAAAAATGAATTGAGAGCCACACAATCATCCTATGGCTTAAGTGTGACTCCTAACTTATGAGGCACTATAAATTGAAGGAAAGGTGGCTGAAACAGTATTTTCATTGGATGGTTGACAGGGTATCAACAAACTTTTATGCAATGTTTGGACCTTGGATTTTGGTGGGGAAAAGTTGAAAGAAAATGAAAAGGATCAAAACATAAAGCATAGAGTACAATCGTTTGAAGTGTGAAAAATTATTTTTCTTTCTATTTTCCTTAGTGAAATCCAAGGACCAGCATAACATTAAGGATAGAGAACTTGAAGTGATTGGTCAACTACTCTTGGCGGTTAGACGTGTTCTCATATATGATGTAGTGGTGCCTGGTCCAGAATTGAAGCTCACAACTAGTACAGCTTATTTGATGTCGTGTGATCAGCGGCCAAAGTAATAACATAAATGACCCTACAGAAAAACTGCTACGGTCTATCTGAGGCTTCAATGCACTCTGGCATCCTCAAGTAGATAATATTTTGTGATAACTACAGAAATTCATTATCTTCTATGATTCTCATCGTAGAACACTAATGTACACCTGGATCAGGCAGACTGCATCCCAGAGAAATTATCTGGATGAGACTGTTTCATGGCCTTTTATTTATATTTATGGTGTGTTCACCTACTCCATATGTTGAGGGAGCATTTATGTTATTGCCCATCAATGACTGGTGGGGACCTTGGTGAACATGAAGATTTGTTAAATATTTATGCGCTGTATACTGCATGTACTTACAAAGTCCTATACTTTTACAACCACCCCCAACTCTCACCGCCCTAAACGCACATCTACATGAACGTGTGTATGTGTAAATGTGTGTGTCTACATTGCTGTAACTGCCATCCTAGTATATGCTTCTTAACCTAAATATTCCCAATCTGCAACTTTAAAAAGGAAATATCCGTATGTTCGCAAGCTCTCTAGTTCTATTTCTCTTTTTAGTTGATCATAACTTTCTCATTACCCCTTCACACCCTGACAAGTTCTGCTTGAGTTTTTAGATCTTCATTGGCGGAATTCCAAAACTTATATCTTCTCAAATGGTAAGTTAACATGAAACTTTGTTGCTCACTAAAAATTCCTTTTTTTCCTTATAAAAATCGTATCTTACTGGTAACTCTTGCGTGTATTCTTCAGATTTTGGAGATCGCCAGAGCGTTTGGACCTGTGAAGTCATTCCACTATGAATTTCTTGCTGATATTAACAAACCATGTGCATTTCTTGAGGTACATATTTAATGTGGAAAAGTTATTTAGAGTGCATGTGTATTCTTCCACAGTTTAAGATTAGCCAGACACTACTTGTTTGCTTTATTAAACTGTTGAACCCGTCTTCATTTTTCTGGTACTCTGGTTGGATTCCCCCCCTCTGTTGCATCTTAGGCTCAATTCATTTTCTTTGGTGTATGTTATCTTCATTAATTTTGAAGGATATGCTGTCAATCTACTCCGTGTTAGAGACTAATTATTTATTGCTTCAGTATGTTGACCATTCAGTTACGTCAAAGGCATGTGCTGGTCTTAATGGTATGAGGTTGGGCGGAAAAGTCGTGACTGCAGTATTTGCCACCCCAGATGCTGTTTTGGTGGGTATACTATCCCGTCTTGAATTTTTGACTCATTGAACTTGAGGTTTTGCATTGCCTAAACGACTCTCACAATAGAGTATTGACCCAAAATGTTCATTTAGGAAAATGTTGGCAAAAAACCATTTTACTGGGGTCCCGGAGCATGCAAAGTCACTTCTTGAGAAGCCTACAGCTGTTTTAAAGTTGAAAAATGTGGTACTAATTATGATTTCTTCCTTTTTCTTCCCCTCCTTTCTAGTTCATGTATTCATGCTAGTTGAAGTAAGGTTGTTACGTAGAATCACCAGTGTATTGCTTGTATTTCAGTTGGATCCTGAAGGACTATTGTCGTTCTCTGAATCAAAACTGGAAGAAATATTGGATGATATAAGACTGGAGAGCTCCAGGTAGACATAGATAAATTGGATTACCTATTTTCAAATCCTGCTTGTTGCTTAAATGTTTATCTGTCCCATCGATACTGTAGGTTTGGTACAGTGAAATCTGTTAATGTTGTCAAGCAAACAAGGTCTTCTGGCGCCATGAACGCATATGAAGTGGAGAACATAAATGTTTCTGCTAATGGGTGCAACTCAGGAGTTTGAAAACAGGAGCCATGTTACTGAACGGTTAGATGATAGCGTCAACGAATTTGGAGAACCTGACAGATCAGAGATTCCAGAAACTCCGAATGACTCAGAGGCTAATATTCAAAAAGTGGAAGATAACAGTGGTTTAGATAATACCGCTGATACATCTAAGGAGCTCCACAGATCTGTGGAACCTGAGGACGTCAATAGGTCCAGGGACAGCTTGTCTAATGAGACAGCAGCCGACAATCTTATAAACGATGAAATAAGCAAACCACCATCAGATGATGGAACTACTACTGTCGAAGATCCATCCAGCCAGGAAACCTCTGATGGTTTGGCTGGAGACTTGTCGAACCAAAAATATTCTTCAGTTAATGATATGCAAAGCAATGATAACATCGCTGGTCCTACGTATGTGGGGAATACTAAGACTGAAGAAAAGCCTTCGATTGAGGAAGAGTTGAAATTACAAGAAAATAATGTTGAAAATGTTAGTCCTGTTGAACTGGAAAGTGATGAAAGAAAAGAGTCGGATGCATCAAAGGAAGAATCTAAAAAGGACACCTCAATTGATCTTGACTCTATTTTTGAGCCAGGCTCTGTTTTTGTAGAATATAAAAGAGATGAAGCTGCTTGTATGGCGGCACATTGTTTGCATGGACGAATATTCGATGGTCGGGTTGTGACTGTGGGATATGTCAGTCATGATCTGTACCAGAAGCGGTTTCGCAGGTAAAGAGAGAGTAGAATGTTGTAAAAGAGTAATGTCGAGTTTCAGCACTTGGTATTTAATGCTAATTGGAGGTGCGTAGCTGATGGAGCAGAACACGACCTCTGCTTGTGCTAGAACAGTTGAGTTTGATATTTGGCAGCTTCTTTCAGACATACAGGATGGTTTACCGGTAAAACAAGCATTGTGGGTGTATTTGATTGGCCCGTATACGCTTGATTTTTCATTTGATTAGCGGTTTTTTTTTGGCTATAACAAGTATAGGGTCCTAGTGATGTATTTTGTAATCAAATTTGTTGGCTAACTATATGAATCGGTAGTTTATTAACACCTTATTTCTTGGCACTAGTGATGCAGTTTTGAACTTTGGAATCGGGGTTTAATCATGGTGATGGTTTCCGGAGTTTTTGATATATATATATATGTGTGTGTGTTTATATATTTTTCTGGATTATTTCATCTTAATTGTTCTTTTCTCTATTCTAATTTTCTAACATCATAAAGATCTCGTTTTTATTTTTTCGTTGAAAAATAAAAAACGCGGAACAGGGAATTTCAAGGCGTATTTCTTTATCAAAATCCTGAAATGCGGGGAGTTTTCTTGATTGTGGACTGTGATTTGAAAGCAGTAACTCACAGGAACCACAAAAATGGTTAAAAACGATTTTTTAAGTCGCGATACTGTCTTTTGCTAATCTCATTGTGGAGTTCGACAAAGATTCAACAACGCCTTGTCTTGTACTTAGCACTTTTCATTTTGAAATAAACAGAACTTAATCCAAACAAGCACTCTAATATTTTACATAAATTTGGCATATTTCCTTACAAAAATAAAAAATAAAAAAAAAAATTGGCAAATTTCTGCCATAATTTTTTTAACTGGAAGAAGAAAAAGGTAAAAGTGCTACTTTGAAAGTAACTTACCAGTTGTTAACTTTTGTTATATTGGCCGTAACTACCAAACATACTTTTAGTTTCTATACATTCTCCTAACCCACTATCAAAATATATTCTTTCAAAATATTTGTCCCAAAACAGCACCAAACATAACCTATTATTTCAAATTTCAACAATACGAATATTTATTTATTAAAATAATATTTCTTTTCGTATTTATTGTGTTTGACATAATCATCTGTATAATGTGAATTTCGAATCACAATATATTTAATTGAATATATACTCTATCCATCCATTTGTAATAAGAAAAAAGAAAATAAACTAATAGAACTATAAACTTAGCATTTAGAAAATTTACGGGTAACATTCAACTTTCAATCAGAGAAATTAATGACATATCATTCTCCTTCAAGTATATAAAACTAAAATTTATATATAATTCTTTTCATCCTAACAAAAAAAAGTAAATTATTGTGTCAAGGCGGTTTATAGTTCATTAAAGTTAACTTTGGGACAAAATCGTATTTGCCTGCACTATACTCTTTCTTGTTGGATGGATTGTAACATGACACTAGCATTAAAAGGGCTCAGCTTTTACCAATACATGGAGTTGTATAAAAACATAAACTTGTGGGGCAAACTACAAAGTATTAAAACTCAAGGGGCTTAAGTGAGAAAACCTCAAATAAAAGGTTGTGAAAAAAAAAAATCCCGTAGTACCGTACCCATTATCCGCTCCATTTCTCCAATTCTCCTCACTCCCTCTCCGCAAACCCCATCTTCATCCTCTTTTCCTTAAAAGTTTTCTGGGAAAAGAACAAAGATAAGAAAAGGCAAAATAATACTACAATGGCTACAATCACAGCTACACTAGGACCAGTAACGGCGGGTGTGGCAGTAGCAAAATCCCAAAAATTCAGCGGGCTTTCATTGAAAAGTTCAAGAACAAGTTCAGAGATCGCTTCTGTTGCATCCCAGTTGAGTGGCATCAAGATATCAACAAACCGCTTTCAGAAAATTGCTCCTGTTCCTATTTCTGCTCCCCTCAGGCCTTCGCTTCGGCCTGTTGCGCGTATTAGCTTATCCCTTATGTCTATTTCTGAGATTGAGCTTTCGTTTTCTTTTCAAATTTTATTCTGTGATTGTGACAAAGATGGTATCTTTTTGCTGTCTCTGTGTGTGCGTTTGTGTGTATGAGTATACGAGCATTATACTGTTTGCTTTGTGGCTTTTTGCTCCTCTGTATTTGGGTATAGAGAGATGAGTGGTTTGCTACAATATGTGTGTGTGTGTGTGAATACATGAACGTTATACTGTTTGCTTTGTAGTTTTGTTGCTCCTCTGTATTTGGGTATAGAGAGATGATTTGTTTGCTCTGGTATGAGCAACTTGTTATTATAATCATCAATGGAGGTTGAAGCTTTGGAGCAGATTGGCATTATATGCTGGTGGTGTACTGTGTGCTGCTGATTTAATCAGTGTAATTGTTGATATATAAGGAAAACTCATCTCTTTGAAACTTTATCAAGATTCAAGAGGGCTGTTTTCATTAAGAATTCGTGTACGTTTAGTGCAAATAGCTAATTGCAAGTTCTAATCCTGATATATTTTTTTGTCCATTTAAGTTGCAGTCTGAACTTAGGCTACAAGTCAAGCATGATAGCAAATTTAACTCAGCTTCGAGGTGTTTAACTGATTGTGTTAAATGTATATGCTCAATTAAGGTCCATTTTTTCAGAGGTAGATGCAATTTGCATCTTGTCATTGGCATCACTTAGCAAATAACAGCAAGAAAGTTGAATTTATGTCTTAAATAGTTAATCATGGACAAAGGAGCAAGGGATTTATATGTCATAACACAATACGAACGCTAAGTTTGGTCCTTGAATTTCAGAGAGGAAAACAGATCTTTTCGTCACCTCAAATGATCGTGCTTTGTGCTCTTTTCCTTGGTCCTTTCATTTCGTTGGGCTTTATATTGGAGATTTGAAAATGCATTTATCAAAAATATTATGGGATGCTTTATTCCATGATGCGTTCAACTAACATTGTCTGTTCTTTGTTCAGTAGCTTGTATTGAATTCCTGTTATATGCTTGCTTACATTCAGGTAGAGTATGTCCTTTCACCGGGAAGAAATCGAACAAGGCGAACTTAGTTTCTCACTCGAACCACAAGACGATCAAGCGGCAGTTTGTGAACCTGCAGTACAAGAGAATCTGGTGGGAGGCTGGAAAGCGCTACGTGAAACTGAGATTGTCGACGAAAGCCATAAAGACTATAGAGAAGAATGGACTTGATGCAGTGGCTAAGAAGGCTGGAATTGATCTCAGCAAGAAGTAACTGATTTCTTTTGTGAATTCCCTTTACATTAGATAAGGGAGAGAAACAACGTTGATGATTATAGTATGTTTTGTAGCTTCTATGACGTTGATGATTGTAGTATGTTTTGTAGCTTCTATGAAAAATCTCCTTGTTATATGTTTTGTTTTGTTTTGTTTTGCTTGTTTAAATGATGAAAAGTGAATTATTCAAATCTTGTTTGAGTTCCAGGCATGGTTGGAATGTCATATACATTTGTCAAGATCGTAATTTTAATGTGTTTTTGTCGTTCAATGGGTCTCTTCTTAATACACTTCATATCTAAATTTTGTTGTTCTAGAAAATCTTGAGATATCTTAAATGCAGTGCAATTGTCACTTCATAAAAATTAATAGTTGTTTCCCAACTATGAGCTTGTTTAGATGGGTTTTTTTTAAAAGAAAAGCACTTGTTTTTTAGAAAAAACACACCGAAGCCAAAACAAAAACAAAAGAGGTCTAAATTGATCGTTTTTAAAAGCTGTCCAAAATAGTTTTAGATAGCACACCTTGTAAAGTAATTTTAATTATTGAATCCAAATGCAAAACAACTTGATTTAAAAGAAAAATTCTACTTTAAAAGCACAACTCAAAAAGTATTTTTTAACCCTGTCCAAACGAGCCCTAAAAAAAAGAAATGAAAAGTAGGATTCAAGACTCAACAGTCCAAACTAAACTGATATTATTATTGCTTTAAACCTTCTTGTGACCTAATATAGAAATAAGCATTGAAACTTGCTAGCTAAGCACAATTTGTCCCTCAACTTTATATACGTTCTTACTTTTACCCCACAGCTCAACTGCAAAATATTAATTTTCTGCAGTCCATTTTCCTTGTAGTTCTAACACTAGGACCTGCGGAAAACCAGGCAAGAGATCACTGTTCATGATTGCATACAATAAAACTTATCCTTTATAAATTATACATAGGTAAATCTGCTGATGAGTGCAGAAAGTTGAAACTCGTTCAAAGATTGGCGAGATACGGGCTAAAGTCACACCAAAGCGCACTCTCAAGCTGGGATTTTTCTATCACAAGCTAACATCTACTGCACTAAAAGTAAACATCAAACAGTTAGCGTTTCAAATGTCAAAACAAATTTGCTGTTTCAACATTCTAACCTTGGATGGAGACATCATGGGCATAAGGGTGTTTAAACCTTAACCTGAAACTTTGTAGCATGTTTGATGAAAAATCATCATCTGAAAGGCTCGACCGGTTCAGATTCTTGGAGCAGGGCTGCAGCCTCGAAACACTCAGCCGCCTCCAGAGATGAGGCATTACTCTCGGTCTTGAACAGCAGGCCAAGATTGTACCAGGCAGTGGGGTTAGTTCTATCAAGGCGCAATGCATCGGTCAAAAAGCTTTTTACCACTGGCAATGATTGGTTGCTGATTTGCCTCAGAACAACAGCAGTGGATATCAAGCTCGGGACATGATTGGGATCGATGTCTAGTGCCTTCTCGTAAGACTTCAGCGCGTCCTTCTGCTGGTCTTTAGCTTCAAACAGTAAACCTGCCAAAAAGGGATAGCAAAAATCCTTTACATAGACTTCAGGTAAAAACCCGTTTTCTCTTTTTTGCGTATACACCTTTTGCTTGATTAGTCAGGCCAATTGCTCAGGTTTGAGCATAGAGTTTTGAATTGAGGGAAACTGTAAAGATGTTGTATCAAAATATGATGTACCTGCTGAATGTAGTCTTGAAGCTGAATGAGGATTGATAGCTTCAGATTTTGAAAGACATATCTCGGCATCGCGCCACTGAGATAAGCTGGTATACAAATTTGCTAGATCATGCCAAGTTTCCATTTCTAAACTTGTACTGCTGTTCTGCTTGTCCTGTCAATGAAGATGGCTTTAGAATAACAAAAATGATAGGGAAGACAGAGAGAGAAGATGGATAAAAAGTATCCAAAAACAATCTTCATATTAATTACATTGACCTCCCTTATAACTATGTGTACTAACACACACTTCCCTTCTTAACTTCAAAACTATAAATACCCCCTTCTGATCATCTAAATCATAACTGAACATCTTTAGTAAGTTT